>APFE030081250.1:2175-17148 GCA_000404065.3 Pinus taeda | reverse complement strand
CCTTCTCTCATTCTCCAGCTTCTACTGGAAGGGAGCTACACCCCCCTAGCTCTTGTACTAGCCGATCCATTTACTAGTACGTAGACGCCGACCTACAGAATGATCCAACCTTCACTCGTTTTCCGGCTACTACTGGAAGGGAGCTCCAACCCCCTGGCTCTTATACTGGCTGATATGTTTACCAGTACGTAGGGGCCAACCTACAAAAGGTTATGACCTTTACTTCTTCCTCCAGGGAATATGTTTCATAAATTTTCAGATTGGATACTCCTGTAACACATCACCACAATCTGAAGGCCTCGTTTCATCAAATTTTCATACTAGACCCATCAGCAACACTGAAGCTCAAAGTCAATCACCATTGCAATACAACCAATCTCTGAAAACCCATCATTACTGAAGCAAATCACAATCAATCAATCTGAAGATTCAGAGCACTGTCACCAAAACATCGAGCAGAACCCGAAATTCTGCATCAACGACCATAACCAATTGCAACTTCAAAGATCATATTTCATAATGTATACACTACTTTGATGTGCCAAACCAACGTGTATACGTGATTTTTTACCAAAGTGAACCAACGTACAGATATGCAAATGCTAACTTAAAACATCACAACTATTCTAGACTTCAGTCATACCCAGATCAGAACATTTATAGTGTAAATCACACATTAGCATCTAGATCTAGACTATCCATGATCAAACCATATAATAATAATTCATTTCAGGTCTCATGATCCCGATCCATTATTAGATCTCATCCCCCATCAATCGCTAAGGTTCATCCCTAGTTTAGATCCAGCAAAGCACCATAAACCCATAACATGCATATTTGATTTTGATCTCACTCTTCATAAGATATTCATTTCTTGTACACTTTGGCCTAATGATCTTCTCTTCCTTATATAGTTTTAGGCCTTTCTCAATACCTTGGACCAAAACCACTTAGGACCAATACCTTGGACCAAATACCTTAGATCAATACCTTGGACCAAAATACCTTAGACTAAATATCTCGGACCAAAACCTTGGTTTTTTAATATGTACGCACATTTCCTCCTGTGAAAGTGCATGTATACGTATACGCTCCTTTTGTAGAAATTCCCACTGTAGATCAACAGATTATGCAATAGACTAAAGAAAAATACAAGATCTACTTCTACATCAAACTTTGTGGAAGCTTAATTGAATATGAGCACGATCAATGAGAACACATATAACTAAGAATGAGAAATCAATCACACATGAACACAGAAGAATAACCCGGGGAAAGCCTCAGCCTAAAACCCCAATATCTATATTATCATACAAGTGGAAAATAGTCACAAAATTACACAAAGCCTTAGCTTGGAAGCCAACCAACTCTTAGTATAATCCCTCTGATGCTCATAGACAGTCAAAAGCCTCTCACAAACCTTCTCCTCTGCCCTCCAAGCCTCCTATTTCCTTGTGTAGTTTTTCTTGGGGTCCAGTGCTTCCACACATGTGAATTCCCATGTCACACTACTCACTTGGCCCAGTAGTAACTGCACAATCTTGAAGGAGATAAATCCTTCTCCATGGATGAGTTTCCTTTATAGGAAAAATCCATCCAACTGATAGTACATTGTCCCTCCTCTGATCTCAATTAGGTCTCTATCTGAACTAACATGCATGAGTTATTTATGAGAGAATACTCAGTTATCTGAAGTGGAGTAGTTTCATGCATGCAAGCATTAACTAACTGAACTTACATTAATTCAATAAACTGTTTGAATTAATCTAATTGGACTTGACTCAGTTAACTAAGTCAACTAATTACAACTCAACCTTATCTCTTTAACTGATGGATAAATTCCTCAATTAATGGAGAAACTGTTGCAGGTCCCCACATAGACTTCAAGTTTGATTTTCCTTAACTAATTAACTCAAGATGAATTAATTAATTAATTTACAAACTGCTGCTAAGATCAAATTCGAATCTTACTTCACTATTTTAGTATAGGGGCTGACTAAAATAGGAATCCATCTCGAACTGCTAAAAATAGAAATGTTATTTTTAGCACTTCCATTTTTTATTCCATGTTGCTCAATCCAGCATTGGTACCTGAACTACTATTTATAGCAGTGCTATTTTTATCACTTCTATTTTTAACATTTCTTGTTTCCATTTTCAACACCTTTTGCTCTGTTAACCTGTGTCTATACGCCGCTTGGACAAAGTGAACCAGCGTATACCTCTCTTTCTTCAATCTCTGGAGTTTGATCTGTAATCCTTTGTTATTAACCTCTTGCACTATGAACTGTCATCTATGTGAGTTACCATCAAGGAAAACACCTGTATCATAATGGAAATAGTGGTCACACTTCGCGGCTTCTTGATTGTTCACATAGCCGATGGTTCTGCTGTGGTCTTCTCTCTGCATGGTTAACTGTGTGGTTTTTAACATTTGTATTATACATATGTTTTAACATAAGTTCGAAAGTGGGTTTACAAAAGTTTTGTAATATAACATATGCACTAGGAACTTAGGCTTAGGGTTTAGTTAGGACCATTACATTTTCCTAAAGACCTTGCCACCTTAGCTAGATTTTGTTCCACCATAGAGAAAACCCATTACAAACAACTTTGTCACAATGTCATGACATATAGTCTTGACCACATTTCCACCATGAAGACTCTCATCGAACAAACTGAAGGAACTGAAGAGTTGAAGATGAATTGGACTTCCTTGTTAAACTAGAATGATGTAAGATCCTCCTGGATCACTTCCCATGATTTTTTGTAGATTAGTACATCATCTCAAAATACCAACACACATTTTCTAAGGAAGGGTTTGAAAATAGAATTCATCAATTATTGAGATTTTTAAGGTGCATTAGTAAGTCTAATTAACATAACCAAAAACTCATGATGACCTTCATGTCTTCTAAATGTTGTTTTAATAATGTCTTATTGCCTCACTATGATTGTATGATGTCTAGAATGGAGATCCAACTTAGTAAAGAAATTTGTTCCATGTAATTCATCTAATAATTCATTAATGATAGGATTAAGAACCTTATCATTGATAGTCATTTTGTTGATTTGTTTATAATCTAGTCACATACACCATAAACCATCCTTTTTTATAGCCATCACCACTAGTAAAGTGAAAGCACACTAGCTAGGTTGAATGATGCCAATACTTTATTAAACTAGATGCTCAATTTCACACTTTTGTGCATATGGATACCTATAAAGCCTAATCTTAGGTGGTACACTTTCAGGTTGCAAATGAATATTAGTGTCATAATATTTAGCGGGTGAAATATTCGTAGGCATCTCTTCAAATACCTTGGAATGATTGTTGATAACTTTTTGGAGGTCCATTGGACTAGAACATACATATTTTTGGATATTTATTGAACACAATTACATAATTACACCATGGTATCCATTTTATTAGCATTTTTGTCATCTTATGCGAGCTTATCACTTTAGAGGGCTTCCCTTGGATACCTTTAAGCTCAATTTCCTTTCCTTTTTAAGTAAAATCTCATGAAATGATCTTGAAAATTAAGGGTCATTGTTACCAATGATTGTAATAAGTGGACCCCTAATATAACATCAACACCCCCATTTGGATTGCAATCATGGGGCTATCTAATGAGTACTTTCCCATATTTAGCTTAATAATGTGGCACTTCCCTAATCAATTTATGGTACCTCCAGATACAATCATTACTTGAAATTGTGGTGGAGCAAATACAAAGAATTTAGGCAGTTTTGTTAATTTGTATTTGATAAAGCTGAGAGTACTACTTGAATCGATCAATATTGTTATAATTTTCTTTTTATATATCTTCTATATTGAGGGTTTATGGAGTATTGATGCTAGCTAATGCATGACAAGATATTGTTGAAGTAGTCTCTTCTAGCTCTAGATTTTGTGATGGTTCCACTTCTTGATATTCTTCATCTTCATAGTCCATGTAGAATAATTTCTTCTCATTACATTTATGCCCCTTATTGCACTTTCTAACATAGTTGAAACATAGTCTATTTTCTCTTCTTCCATCCATTTGTTGGGGTGTCAACCTTGTCAATATAAGAGAGGGAGCACATTTTTCTCTATAGTTATTAGTGACCAATTTTCTAGTGGCCACCTATTTACTTTCAACTTTCCTTGCTAAACTAAAAGCATGTTCTATGTATCTAGGTTCAAAGAGACACACCTCATTTTGGATGGTTTCCTATAAAGTTCCCATAAATAGGTCTAAAAATTATCCTCTAAAATGTACCTTACCTTGAGACTTAACTTTTGGAATTGTTGAAAGTGCTTTGTAACTGAACCTTTTTTCAAATATTTACTAGTTGACTAAAGAATGTATTGCTCTTAATATCCCTATATTGTGTTATCAAATTATCTATAAAAATGGAACAATTTACAATAGAATCATTTTTCATTCCACAAATACATTGATACCATATATGTTGATCTCGTTCAAAAAACATAACTACAATATTTAACTTTTGTTTCTACTTGGTGTACAGCAAAGTATTAATCGATCTGGAATATCCATGTTATAGGATTGTTACCATTAAACTTCCTCAGCTCAATCTTCAGAATGTAGTCGTTCCTTGGTGCCAAATTGAAGCCTTGATGCTATGGATATTGGATTGAAATTCGTGATTATGGTTTGTGATTCAAAATTTTTTCTCTCCAAATGTGATAAATACTCCCCCATATGTGATTAAGTCTCAAAACCATGCTTCACCTTATGTTCATGATTTCCCTCGATATCCATATCCCTTTAAGGGAGATTATGTAATAGCATGGATTGTATTTTGTTTTATGTTTTCCTTATTTTTGGTAATGGATTTATGTATTTCTAACTTGTTTTCATCATTAGATCCTTTCATTAGTGATAAGCCAACCCTCATAGTATTATTTATTTGCTTAACTTGAATTTCCAATGTGGATAACTAGTGCATAAAGTCTTATGTTTCTTCATAAGTCATGAATAATAATTCAAGAGGTTTAATTAATGTAGTAGCTTTTGGATCCTTCTTCGGAGCCATGTAAGAGAATACTAATAGTACTAATCTTTATCCCAATTTTTAGTCACTTGAAAAAATGGATCTTCTAATCAAATTTTATTTCACTTGTAAGTTGCATACCTTTAAAACCTTAATTTGGAGACTATCTAGATGATTGACATATGTTTTGATATTTGAGATCTGAGACCTTTTGAATCTAAAATTGTTTCCTATAATACTATGGGATTTATTCCTTGCATTTCCATAGGTTTGACCAAAATTTGATGTGCCAAGTGAAAGTATGGTAACTTTCCCAAAACTTATTGATTTTTGGCCTCTTCCCAAAAGAAAACTTGTATAGGGTGTCATGTATCCAATTCTTTATATCTAATTTTGAAATTTTTACTTAAGCCACTTTAGTATGTCTCCACAAATATCTATAAATTTCACAGTATGAACTATCCCAAAAAAAATTATAACGAAAAATTCATGATCACTTTGTTGAAATTAGCTTTATGACCATTCACAATCCCCAACTTCCATACTGTTGATCTATGAAACTTTAATAAATTAGAATATGGAATTATTACTACATGTACCTTGATATACCTTCCCAATATGCTCAAAATTTCACAATCTAAGGCTTCATAGAAAGTGAAACATAACAAAAGTTCCAAGTTAACTCGTTTAAAACCAATTTCAAGGCCATTCACAAGCCCTAACTTCCATAGAGTATATATCCAAAAGTACAGTGAAATAGAATCTAAATTTTTTACTAAATGTGACTTGAGGTGTATTCTCAATCTTTAAAAAATTCTATAAACTAAAACATCTTGGAAAGAAACTTATAGGAAAAATTCTGAGATGACTCGTTTGAAATAGATTTTAAAACTAATCACAAACCTTAATTTCCATAGCATATGTCACCAAAAGTATAAGGAACCAAAATATGAAATTTTGACTAGATGTTTTCCAATATCTCCCCTCAATATTCTCAAAAATTTCACCATCTACATGTCCCAACAAAAAATGTTATAGTAAAAATTCCAAAGTGACATGTTTGAAGCAATAAAACCCTAGATTTGTATAATTTGGTACCAAATGTTATAATCATGCAATTTAAAAATGTTATGAAGCCAATAATTCTAGTCCACTTCGAGTGGGCAACCTCTTTTTACAATGAATACCTATATAATACAATATTTGATGATCCTAATTTTAATATAATATATAGTACAATATTTGATGATCCTAAAATTAAAATTAAGTCATCTTAGTATATAAATAGGAAACCATAAATACAAGTATAATGAAAAGTTTAACAAACATGAGAATAAAAATGTAATAACTCAATTTATAGATCTTAATAGGAAGAATTTATAAGTCTTAACCGGAAGCTTATATAAAACTTAACAATTTCACAAAAAAAATATCGAAATAAATGTAATTATGAAATTGGATAAAAAAAAAACTCTTTAAAAAAATCAAAGGTTAACCTATAAAACAATGGCATAGCTACTTGAGAATAGTGCTTGTATGACTATTTTGAAAGAGAAACAAGGTTGTATGATTCCCACAAATGGAAACTCACGCTTGGAGTCCATCTATGGAAGCTAAATTGACAGCATTTTGTTATCATCATTGTGCCAACACGTGATTCCCATAAAATTACAAATGTACCCCTTGGTAGAGTTATAGAAGTTACTAGGTGTAGCGGTTATCTTGAGTATCCCTCAATAGATTGTAACTAGTTTGGACACACAAGATATCCTTTTTCGCAATGTTGGGCTAGGAGGAAACAAGGCACATCAGTTGGAGAATCGCGAGCAAGTCTAAACACGAAAATGTTGTCATAGATTTTTTATTGTTTTCTGTTGTGTTCTTCATTAATGGTGGTGTAGAAGGATGATCCAATGTTCCCTGTGTGTTTTGTGGCATATGTTTAAATCTAGCGATGTGTCTGTTTACTAACACTTGTGGGTTTTGGTGTAATGGCAATCGTGTCTCCAATAAGTGGTATCAGAGTCAAAGGTCTCGAGTTTGAAACACACTTGGCTCGCGTTGGGGGAGATTGTTGTGCTCCCCGTTAATGGCGGTGTAGAAGGATGATCTGCATGTGCTTAAATCTAACGATGTGTCTGTTTACTAACACCTTCAAGTTTTGGTGTAACAGCGATGGTGACTCCAACATTTCCAACAACACATTGAGGGCTGAATCTCAAATAAAAAGCTATATTAAAATGGAGTTGTCTATAATGTGACTTTTTGGAGATTCGATGGTGACTCCAACATTTCCAACAACACATTGAGGGCTGAATCTCAAATAAAAAGCTATATTAAAATGGAGTTGTCTATAATGTGACTTTTTGGAGATTCCGGTGACGGAATCCGACGGAGGAAATTGAGGTTAAATCTTGATTTGTTGCAGTTAAAATGGTTTTTTAGTCACCATCATTTCCAACAACACATTGAGGGCTGAATCTCAAATAAAAAGCTATATTAAAATGGAGTTGTCTATAATGTGACTTTTTGGAGATTCCGGTGACGGAATCCGACGGAGGAAATTGAGGTTAAATCTTGATTTGTTGCAGTTAAAATGGTTTTTTAACTGCATATTTGGATTCAGCACCCTGAAAAACCCCTTGGGGCACTTTGATTGTGCAAAAACTAGCTATCAAACTTGTGATTCCAATAAATTGCGACCGGATTTTGACCCGAAAAACCCACCGAAAAAACTTCCAAAAAATCTCATTATAAGTCAACACGCGAAACACTTTTTTCTACAAAATTATCCAACATTTCCGACAACCCTTTGACGGCTTAATCTCAAATAAAAAGCTATATTAAAATCATGAACATTATCAAACGAGTTAACGTCCTGGGTCAACACGCGAAACACTTTTTTCTACAAAATTCAGGAATCAATGATACCGTAAATCGCGACGGTTACCGATTTCTGCGTAATTTCTCGGTTGTACAAGTTTGTCTGCTGGGCAGCTTCCCATGGCAAATCCATGGTGGCTGCTAAATCGTCTTTCTTTTTCGGTATGCGTGTACGTCTTCTTTTTCTTGAAAGCCCAGGTACTTTGCGTTTACGTCTTACCATCGGATTCGGAACACGGAGTAAACTGTCTTGCGTCTTTCAACAAAGCAAAGTTAGTAAGGTAAGTGGTCTAACATCAGAGAAGGTTTGGTATCTATAAGTCTTGTGATTTAATTTTGACCAGAATATAATGTTTATCAAACCAAATAAAAGATTAAAAAAATTATCTTGAAATTGTAAAAAGAATTAAACATCTACATGTAAGATGTAATTAGGAAACTAATGGAAATAAGAGTTAAACATCCCAGAATTAAAGAGATATAGAACAGTCGGTGAAGGAGCGCTCTCTTAAGGCACTCCCTAAACAAAGGTCACTGGTTCTAGTCTTGTCAATACCAAAAAATCCAGCATGGTTTCCGCTGGTGCAGCTCAGGCCGGTTACGATCCCCGGATGATTTTGATGGCTTAGATGCCCCTGAGTCATGGCCTTTTAGCAACAAGGTAAGCGTGGTTTTCAGAATTCAACCACTTCTCAATAAAAAAAGAATTAAACATCCAAAATAATGGAAATAAGGAAAACAACAAACAAACATAGTCGACGAAGAACATCGGGCCTTTCTCTAGTCAAATCCAATAACAATGAGCAACACCAAGATGAGTTGAAAGCTGCATGCATTTACTTCGACTTTGTATATTATGTAATTCAAACTTATAAGTCTTGGTTAAAAAAAATGTTACTTGATTGGATAAGTAGGAAAGTTATTTTGAGACATTTCACATATTCTTGTGTTTACGTTTTTTCGAAGACACCAAATAGCAAACACAATGTGAGAGAGACAATGTTAAGGAAAAAAGAGAGGGTGATGCCAAGGTGTTATACAATTTAGAGGTAATGTTTATTATCCCCAAACTAGATAGGTATGATAAAAAAAGTAAGTTTAATAAAGTTTATAGACATTAGAATGTTAATATATACATATTTGTTTTATGTTAAGGAAGACTCGTGAAAATTCTTTGTATTGATTGAGGATGTGACCACAATTATATTGGGTCTACAATTGGGTCTACAATAACTAGAACTTGTAAAGTGTTGGTATTATAGGAAGTTTAAAAATTACATATAAAAGTGTTTGCATTATAAGAAGTTTAAAAATGCACATGTAAAGTGTGTTTAGAGATTGATGAGTGTATTTAGCAATTAGAAGAGAAGTAAACAAAAAAATATTTCAACAATGATAAAAGGACATATCTCTATCAATATGAAAAGTTTTGGATGAAATAAACCTTTTTCTAAAGTCAACAAAGATATCAAGAATATAAAAATCAATAATGGAGACTCATAAGATGGTACACATTTGGAATTAATGCACAAAGAAAATAACTCAATGTCTAACAATATAAGTGGAAACATGGATGGAGATGAAGAACTACATAAGAATAAATGATTGAAGGGGCATAAAGATAATATTAGTGTTAAGGAAAAAAAAAGGAAGACAAAGGATACAGATAATAAGAAGAGGACATTGACAAATCTTCTATCTTAACATCCTTTGATGAAGATCTAGATTAGGAGAAGAGTAGTGTATTAGTCAATGAAGAAGAAACCGCACAAACTACGTGGATCTTGCATCCTATGTAATTGAAGAAGAATACATGCTTGATAAGAAATAGACGACATTGTCTAGGAGGAGATGGTTCCTAGGAAAAATAAAAGTGCCAAAACAATCTATAAGAAACACAAATATAGGGGTACATCAAAACAATGGAATAATATCTAGGCAGTGTTAGTGGAAAAGCCTTGCTAAGAAAGGAAAAAAATAAATCTATTGAGTGCCTCAAAGAAGAATGAGACACATAAAGACACAATGAACAACTTGTAGAGGTGAGTGTTGAAGGTCCATGTGATTTTATAGTATGAAAAATTGAATAGAAGATGAAAAAATACAAAGCCAAATAGCAAGAAATTCCAAACAAAAATTCCCACCAAGAGAAGAATTATTCGCAATAAAAAATTCCAACAAAGTGAATGAGAGTTAGAAGCAATAGAGATTTTGTAATGCATTTAACCATAAAAAATAGTATATCATAAATAATATTGTAGAAAAGAAAATGCACGATAAAACTTATAGAATATATCCCTTGGAATATCTTAAAAGAGTAGGAAATGCTCACATGCCTCCTCAAGAGTGAAAATTTCTATGAGCAAAGCTTCAAATATAACAATAACAATTTGAAAAACATTCCATGGCCTTCTAATTCCATAAATAACTTTTGAATAATAAAAACACTAACTACTTGTAGTCCCATAATTGATGGGATGCCAACCACCTAGTGGACCTTCTTGAATAAGGATGAACTTTTTCACATAAATTAACTACCTACTGACTATTTAATGGGCCTTGTTCAAAGAATTTGGCCTCATATAATTATTGACTAACTACTAAATAACTAAAGTAGGGAGGTTAGGGTAGGACCCTAACATGTCACCCCCTTTCATAAACAACATTGTCCTCAAGGATAAAGGTGTTGAAACCATTGTAGAATCACCAGTGCATTAATAATGTCTTTTGTATACATATATTTCTACCAGATCAAATTTGTTTAGATGGTGCACTAGCATAGTTGATGCTTTTGGTGGCAAATGTTGCTTCTAGATAGAACCAAATGGACCCTTATTCATTTAATTATAGGAATTTCAACTAAACTTGATAACTTGACCCCACTATCATCTTTAAGTGAGACACATGAAAGACTGGATGGATATTGTAGTGGGTTAGAAGATACAATCTGTAAGCAAATTGTCCAATGTGGAAGAGGATCTAAAAGGGCCCATAGGATTTTGGTGTGATCTTTTATTGGAATTTATCTTTGAGAGTGGTATTCTTATAAGGTTTATGATGAATAAATACCTAATACATTTTGCAAAAGAATGTTCAAAACAATGCTAGTCAACATGTTACTTCACATGATCTTGAGACATCACCAGATTATCCTTAAGTGTGTGGAGAATTGCCTCTCTAGTGTGAAGCATGTAATGTGGTGTTTGAATCTTAGATGTTCTTGGTAAATATGAAACCATTCAAGGGGCTTTTGGGTCATAAAAAGTATCATAAGGTGTCAATCTGGAAGCACCATGATACGTGCTATTATACAACCACTTTGCAAGGGTTAGCTACTATTTCCACTAGAGTTTATTTTTTAAAGCAAAACATCTTAGATATATTATATTAACCACTTCTATTTTACCATTAATTTAAGCATGGTAAATTGTTCTCATGTTCAACTAGGTACCCTAGAGTCTAACAATTGCTACAAAATTTTGTTTGTGAATGTGGGGCGATATCTAACATAATGGAAATGGGCATATCATGTAACCTAAAAAAAGTATCCATGGAAACTTATGCAATTAAAGAAGGTGTAAATTAGGGCACAAAATGTGTGTATTTGTAAATGTGGTAAATTACCAACACGATGACAAATTTGTTGTGTTCATTTGAAAGGATCTCAATAAAATCTGCAAAAATTTTAGTCAAGATAGTGGTTGATATCGAATGTGCTTGAAATTCCAATGGATTCTTAATATTCTCCCATTTGTTTCATTGATGGGAATCACATGAGTTGAAAAAATTCTAAATTTATCCTTACATGCCTTCCCAAAAGAAAAAGTACTTAAGGCATTCATATCTTTTCTGAAATGCACAATTACCCATGGTAGTAGATGAATCTAAATTCTTTAACACCGTAGGTTTCATATTCAAATTTTGGACCAAAAAATCCACCCTTTATACGTCAAGGTATCTTGTTTCCAAGTATGTCCCTTAGGTGGATTTGGGTCCTTTTAAATTTGACCAATGTGTTGAACCACAAAGACATTACTGCTCCATTCTTGGCAGGATCCAATGAGAAATTAGGCATGATTAAGGATAAGTCTATTAGAGAACCTCCCTCCTCATATCCACCCTTTATTCTCTTTTATTTTATTACAAAACATATCATAATCATACGCAAGCATCTTAGTGACCCACTTGTGCCACTCTACTGATGAAAACCTCTGCTCCATAAAATATTGTAAACTATGATGATTTGTTTTTATTTAGAAATGCCCCTCAATGAGACATGGTTAATAAGTACCAATAGAATGAAGCAGGGACAGAATCCCTTTCTCATACATAAAACTACACACAAATTTTATCACAAAACTATTTACTAGTGAAATCCAATGGGAACCTATCTTACATAGGTAGTGTTCCAAGGATTTGGCCTAAAACATCACATTCCAAGAGAAAAGTTTGAGTACACATACCTACTTTTACAAATGAGAAAAAATTTTCCAGCCTCATTCCCAACAAAGGAATTATTTTTAAGCATAGTGTTTAAGGGTGTGGCAATACACCCATAATTCTAGATATACATTTCATAGTAGCCCATAAGTCTTAAGAACCCTCATAAGTTTTTGAGGGCCTTAGGGAATGGCCAATATTGCATGACCTCAATTTTATTCATATACAATTGGCCCCCATCCTCACTAAAAATGCAATCCAGGCATTCAAAAGGAGGAGGTGTTGTCTCCTCAACTTGCATCTTGGGTGGGGTTTCCTCAAGACTGTTCATAGGGTGGTTAGGTTGGGACACATTCATTGGAAAAAAAATTCATAATTTGCATTTTTATCCTTTAAAAATTCTCATCACAGTTATAGCAAAGTCAAAGGCATTAATGCTCACTTGTTTCTTCCAAGTATAAATTGTGGATCCTCAAGGATAGAAACACCATAGAATGGAAAGAGAAAGGAGGAGAAAATGGTCGTTCAATCTATATATTGACTACCATTTGTGCTACAAAAGCTTGTTGAGAATCCTCCAACCATGTAGTTGTGTGTCACATCAAGAATTATGCTTTGGTTTTCTCCTTGAGACAATTAATGAAGCATTCTATAAAGACATGATTAATCATGCCTTTTATGTAGATTACAAATTTATGAAAAGATATTATAGAGTCTTCAAATATTCTCGTTTGCTATATTTTGGTCAGCATGCCCACTGATAGTGATGATTCCTTTCAAAATGAGCATAAATGTCTTTCATAAGCTAACATCTCCATATAATTTCTTATGCCGTTGCCACTATTTCCATCACTCCTTATCTAGGTATCATACCCCTACTTGAAGTCTCATCATGTCATTAGTAATTACAAGGAAAGGGAAATAGTGTTCCATCTAGGTAACTCAATCCATGGAGTCAGTTCCATCAAATCTCTTCATGCCTATCTTGAGAGAGTGGTGTCATAATATATTGTTATCAAGAAAGTGTGTCATATTGTGATTCCCTCAATCTAATGAGGTTTCTTCTTAATAAGGATTGGATTAATGCTCTAGCTTCACATCTAACCAGGTGAGATGCTCCAAAATCTTATTCAAATTGAGGTGGAGTACATGGAGTTCCTCCTTTTATGCCACTAGTTTCTAATAAAGTTCATATGTTTGTGTTTCTAGCTACTAATTGATATTTTTTATTGAAATTTCTGGTCTTGCAACCCTGTCTTCCATCTATGAGGACTTGGTTTTCAATTAGGTAATAAAGGGCCCACAAAAAAATGTTACTATAAATATATATCAATCTGATTAACATCACACAAGGAGTCTTTTAAAATGGGTAGCTGACAATTGTATGATTGGTTCTATTGAGTCCCAAACTTACATCTTCCCTACATACCTTTTTAGCCTTTTTCTCCAGTTACCTGAACCTCCAAGCTATCAAATCATTGCATATTAGTTTAAAATGAGCATATAAATGGTTTCCTAACTATGTTTTGTGACTGTTGTTTGATTTAGATTTTTGCTCAACCAGCTGCGAAATCTGTCACTTTCCGCAGCCAGAATCAGTTTCCGTAGCCTTTTTGTTAAACTCTATGCTACAGGTGTCTACTAAAGAACTCAGCCACATGGGCAAGCTACAAAGGACGTGGACATGGAACGTGTCCCCTTGGTTCAACCAAATCATCCACAGAAGCCCACGGTCAAAGCCGGTCAAACGATGGTCAACACAAGGAGTTTTGAGGTGGCACGACTCTGTTTTCATCACGAGGAGGATTGCGTGGCAAGGTCCTGAGTTTTAGGAGGTGTGCTAACACCTGGGGACTGCCCGTGGACCGAATCCAACAAACCACCTCCTTGGATTTACTTCCCATGGCTACCATGCTGTTAAATTTCCGATTATGGTCTTTTACATGTCTGGCTGCCAGCGCAGACCTTATGAATTAGTTATGTATTTCCTACTATAAATAACGCATCTTTGTATGTGTATAGGATTGTTGTTGTTGTGTAATCTTGATTGTTTGTACGAGCCATCGAGTCGAGACTTAGTTTCTATTTTATGACTGCATTGCAATATATGAGAAGACACTGATTTTGAGTTCAAATCCATGATTGGTTCTGATTGACCGAGGTTGCAGAGGGCCCCTGTACACCAAGGTCCTATAGTTGTTGTATAGCTTTATGTTTTTATTCATTTTACGCTCTTGATACCATAGATGTTTGTTGTATATATTATCATGCTCATGGTATTTATGTTATTTGCTGTCCATAAGCTTCTTTTATGCTTTTAATTGATTTTCAACTGATCAGTGTTTGCATTTTAGGTTCTAATAGGAAGCCCGGGTAGTGCATAGTTTTGATGACTAATGACATGATGGAATTATCTTGTCCTTTCTGCTGATTTGTTTTCTAATTCCAGCACTGTTTATTTCTTTAGCTTTGCTTTGTTCATTTACTTTTCTGCAAGATAGATATTAGACTATTCATATCATTCTTCAGTTACCTCCTATAGCCATAGCGAGTTGAATGGTGAGGGATTGAGTGTGAATGTATAGTTTGATACTAGTTTATTTACTTTTGCAAGTTAGTGATTAGATTACTCATATCATTCTC
>APFE030081247.1:0-22319 GCA_000404065.3 Pinus taeda | reverse complement strand
CAAAACAACTCTGATACCAAATGTAGGTTTTAACCCTATACAGAAATTACCTGCATACGAATTCTAAAACAAAGAAAATAAACAATGCGAGAGCATAACACATAAAACACATATCCACAGAGATTTCCCACTGGATCCCAAAACCAGGACTACTAGCTTGATTTTTCATTATGTTCCTTTGAATGTTACAATACATATTTATACATGCCGAAGCATCCAATACCATGGACCGAAAACCATCACATCCAACACCATGGACCGAAAACCATAGGTAGGTTTACCCAACCTAATATAGGGTCCAAAAAAAAATTTCCCGGGGTGCTGCCCCAGACCCCATAGAGGGGGGCTACCCACCCCCCTATGACCCCCCCGCTGTGCAATCGACGCAATGAAGGGGGGGCTCTACCCCCCCTGTTCACTACGTAGGTTAGTCGTGGAAAGAATATAACACAGCCCAACATACTAAATAAATACTTGATAGGGCTTAGGAAAAGAAGGTAGAAGTCAATGCGGCAATCCTTCAAGGCTTGTTAGAATTGGAAAGGTAGGGACAGTTGAGTATCGGTCAAGAGTAGGAAGAGAAAACTAATGGAGCCTATGTAGCAAGTCTCAGTCTAGATACACATTGGATAAAGGAGATACAACAAGAGGTAGTAGGTTGCTAGATAAACCTGACAAGAGGATTGGTATGTGTAAGCATCATTCTAGTTCCTCATCTAGGAGACTTTATCATCATCATCTCTGTCATCATCCTTATAGGAGGAGTGAGTACTTTCCAAAGGATTTCAAGAAAGCCAAGCGTCCTACATTCAATGGAGAGATGAAGAAGTCAGAAGATGTAGAGGCATGGTTGCTTGGGATGAAGAAATTCGTCAAATTTCATAACTATTCAAAGAACATGAAATCCAAGATAGCCACATTCACTCTTAAAGGGAAAGTAGATATTTGGTGGGAAGATGTGAATAACGTTAACGGAATTCAGGAATAAGAGTTGATTTTGGATGTTTTCATGGGACTATTTAAGAATACGTACCTATCAGAGAGGTGCTATGATGATAGAGATAAGGAGTTTTATGAGCTGCAAGTGGGTTCTATGATAAATGATGAGTACACTAGCAGGTTCTTGGAGCTCTTGACTTGGAGCTCTTGAGGTATGTTCCTTACCTCAAGGACGAGAAGGCTAATACTCATTGATTCATCAGTGGATTTCCAACAACATATAAAGACCGAATTAAGTTTGATGAGCCTATATCGTTGGAGGAGGCCATCCAGAAGTTGAAGCATTGTAATGAGCAGTTAAAGTGCAAAGCTAAGCCTAAGCATTATTTGATAGGGAATGAAAATGTTAAAGTGAATTAATCACCGAAGCATGGAAGAACTCAGGATGTGGGTGAGAAAGAAAATATTGCTTCTTACAAGAAGTTCAATGCAGCTGAGAATGGATATGGTTCACAACTTGGAGAGTAGCAAACTAGAGGTGATGGTAGGGGACCATTGAAATGTTGGATATGTGGCAAATATCATCACAAGAAGGATTCCCATTGTACTAGGGTGGTAGGCCTCAGATCTACAATGTCCAGGAGGCACAGATAATTGAGGATGCTGGTCATAACATTCCTCAGATTTATGCAATTATGGAAAACAAGTTGGCAGATCATTAGACATTCATTATTAAGATGGAAGGTAATATTTGTGGTTGAGTTGATTGATCCTAGATCTAATTATAGTTATGTTAATCCTGATGTAGTGGATGAGTATGGTTTTAAAAAATAAGTACATGCAGAGTCTTGGTTGGTACAGTTAGCTAGAGGTACTAAGAAAAGATTTCATCATTTGGTGAAAGCTTGTGCATTTGAGTTGAATGGTATGCCTACATCAATGCATTTGAATGTTATTCCATTGGGATCATATAGTATTCTTTTTGGCATGGATTTTTTGTATCTCCACAAAACCAAAGTAGATTGTTATGACAAAGCCATTGAGTGCTTAGATGATAATGGGGAAAAGAGAATCTTGCAGGGAAATAATAAACCTACATCAGTGAGGATGGTCATTTCTATGCAGGCTAAGTGCACTTGCAGGAATAGGTGTGTACTATTTGCAGTCCATATTTCCAATGACAAGGTTAAGGATGTTGAGGATGTAGAAATGTTCAAGAGATGCCCTATATTACAATAGTTTCAGGATGTGTTTCCAAAAGAGATTCCAAAGTTTCCTCCCTATAGGGAAGTGGAATTTTATATTGAGTTGGTACAAGGAGTAGAACCAGCATCAAAGGCACCTTACATGATGAGCACACCAGAGTTAGTAGAGTTGAAGCTGTAGTTGAAGGAAAAGATTGATAATGGATACATTAGGCCAAGTGTATTGCCTTGCGGTGCACTAGTATTGTTTGTGAAGAAGAAGGATGGTACTCTTAGATTGTGCATTGATTATAGGAAGTTGAACAAGGTGACGATCAAGAATAGGTACCCATTGTCAAGGATTGATGATTTGTTTAATCATTTGAAGGAAGTAGCAGTGTTCTCGAAGATTGATTTGAGATCAGGATACCATCAGGTATGCACCAAAGGAGATACATCTACAAGAATGCTTTCAGGACCAAGTATGGGCATTATGAGTGTGTTGTGATTCCTTTTGTTTAACTAATTCTCCAGCTACTTTTATGTGCTTGATGAATAGTGTATTGCATCCTTATCTGGAAAAGTTTGTTATTGTATTCATTGATGATGTATTGATATATTCTAAGAATGAGGAAGATCATATCGAAAACTTAGCAGTAATATTGAGATTGATAAGAGATCATCAATTGTATTCCAAGCTTAGAAAGTGTAGTTTCTTTTAGACAAAGGTATGTTACTTGGGATATGTTGTTTCCAAGAAGGCATAGCAGTGCATCCATAAAAGATAAGGGATATCATGGACTGGGCAACTCCTCATAATGTGGATGAAGTCAGGTCATTCATGGGGTTAGCAAGTTACTATAGGAGGTTCATCAGTAACATCTCATTCATTGCATATCCTATTACATCATTGCAAAGAAAAGGTAAGAAATTTGAAGGATAGAGGAATGTGTAGCTAGTTTTGACAAGGTGAAGAAGTTGTTGACAAATGCTCCAATCCTTAAGATTATATATCCAGATAAAGAATTTGTGGTGTGTACAAATTCCTGCAAGAGAGAAATTGGTGGGGTCTTGATGCAAGAGGGAAAGGTGGTGTGTTATGAGTTGAGGATGCTGAATGAGCACAAGTAGAACTATGTGACTCATGATCTTGAGTTGGTAGCTATTATTTATGCCTTGAAGATGTGGAGGAATTATCCTCTTGGAAGGGGGTTGTATTGATGAGCGATCAAAGTGTGTTGAAATATTTGTTTGACCAATCAAATGTGAATGTCAGACAGGTTAGGTGATTGGCCATGATCAATGAGTTCGACTTTGAGATCAGTTACATTAAGGGTAAGGAGAACATGGTTTCATATGCTCTCAGTAGGAGAGTTCAAATGAACCATGTTGCAGTAGTGAGCTCTTAAGGGACATATTTACATGATTAGATCTTACAGGCAGGTAAACATGATGACAGGTACATGGAGCTTAGGCATAGGTTACAACAGGCTACAAGTGATCAGGATGTAGACTATCATCTCAAGGATAATGTTTTGGTGAGATTCAAGGATAGAATTTATGTGCCAGATGACAACGGGCTCAAGAATATTATCTTGAGGGAGTTTCATGCCAAGCCATATTCAAGACACCTATGATATCAGAAGACGTTGACAAATGTGATGAAGTTATACTATTGGTCGAATATGAAGTAGGAAGTGGAAGAGTTTGTGGTTAGATGTTTGGATTGTTAGAAGGTGAAAGCAAATTGTAAGCATCCATGTGCTTTTCTTCAACCTATTTCGATTCTGGAATGGAAATGGAATGCCATTTCCATTTATTTCATTACAGTTCTTCTAAGTACATCAAGGCAGCATGACTTTATCATGGTTTTGGTTGATAGGTTGAGCAAGGTAGCTCACTTCATTCCAATAGAGACTAGTTATTCAGCGAGTGAGGTGGCATAGGTCTTCATTAGGGAGATAGTGAGGTTGCATGGTGTTCTGAAGAAGATTGTGTTGGAAAGGGAAGTTAAGTTCACTTCCAAGTTTTGGAAGGATTTGTTTACAGGTTTTGGGATAGAGTTAGCCTTCAGTATAGCCTATCATCCACAGACAGATGGTCAAACATGGAGGGTCAACAAGATTCTAGATGATATGTTAAGGATATATATCATGCACCAACATATGAGATAGGAGGAGTACCAACCATTTGTTGATTTTATTACAACAATAGTTATCATGAGTCATTAAGGATGAGTCTAATTGAGGCACTCTATGGGTGGAGATGTAATACTCCCATGAATTGAAGTGATCTAGTGAACAGGGTACTTATTGGACCAAATACATTGGGAAAAATGGAACAGGAGATGTAGGTTATAAATATTAATCTAAAGGTAGCACCAGTAGAAGCATTACGTAGACCAACACATGAAATTTAAGGAGTTTCAGGTTGGGGAGAATGTGTACTTGTGCCTCAAGCCCAATAAGAGCTCCTTGAGGATTAGATCATGTGGTAAGTTGACACCATAGTATTGTGGGCCTTTTGACATCCTTGATAGGATTGGACCAGTGGCCTACAAACTTGCACTACTTCTGACAGTGAAATTCCATGATGTTTTTCGTGTTTCACTACTTAAAAGATATGTAAAGGATGTTGATCATGTTATTGATTGGTCTGTATTGTAGGTGGAACCAGAAGGAGAATTTCAGCCGGAAACTTAGTGCATAATGCAACAAAAACAACTCATGCCCTAGAACAGAGCATTCAAGCAAGTTAAAGCGCAGTGGAAGCACTTTGAGCCTGATGAAGCTACATGGGAGATGGTTGAACAAATGCAGGTTATGTATCCTTCATTTTTTGCTAGTTGAGGCAAATCAGTTTTGGTATATGTACATATGTACATGGATGTAAATATCGCCATGAGATGTGTTATAAATATTCAATAAGTGGTATGGTTGTCATGTTGTCATGATGGTTTTGCTTTTGAGCAAGTTTTTTATTGTAAATATTGTAATGAGATGGGCTATAAAGATCCATGCAAAATATGCTTTTGTTTTTAGTGGTTTTCTTGGTTGTAGGTGTGATAGAACACCGAGGACAGTGTTCCCCTAAGGGGAGGGGTCTTTAACATCCTCGAGTTAAAATTTGCCATAATAAAATTTAAGAAAGGAAAAATAAGACCAAGGTCAAGGCACACTTATTCCAAGCTAGATGTTGGGAAAAATATCCTAGTGGGCACCACTTGTTGCGTATTATGGCTAAGGGGAAATTAGCAAAGGAAATGGAAAAAGGATTTCAAAAGGAAAAAAGGTATTATTGGCATTTTATTTATGAAAATAAAGGAAAATAGGAGAAAAGGAAGGTGAAAGGTCATAGGTTGCATGTGAGGAGGAAATAAAAGGAAAATTAAGGAATAATGAAGAAATTAGAGGCATCAATAATAAAAATACATTATAGCATCAGTTTGTAGTATTTTGTCGATTCATTTTCAGAATTGGTTTGAGAGAGGAGAAGAGAACCAAGAGGAGAAAGAAAGAAAGCAAGCAAAGGAAGGACAAGGAATGAAAATGAAGGACAAGGAAAGCAAAAGGAAATTAAGGATCAAGCGAGGAAAGGTTGGATCAAGTAGCTTTAGTAGGAATACTTGTAGGCAACAAGTTGCATGTATGATTTCCTAGTTGGTTTTGGCATGCATGGTATGTGCATGTGTGCATTTGGTTTCATTGTTTTCAGTGGCATGGATTTTTTCGGGTTTTGACAGTGGTTTTGAGCCTTGCCTTTTCATTTATAGATAGCCATGGTGTGATGGGATTCTTTCTCGATTGAGCTTTAAATTGTTGGAAGGTTTTGGATCCGGGTGAGGTGGTCTCAGGAAATTCCCAAGGGTTGAAGGTGGAGATTGTTTTCTCCAAGAAGCCCTCAATAGGTGGGTGGATACAGGAAAATTCCTCAAGGGATGGTGAAGGATTTATGAGGCATCCAACCTCAGTTTGGTTTTGTGATCTCAGAGTAGGTCTAGGTGAGATCACGGTATGGTGAGTGAGGATGTGGTTTAACCTATAGATTCGCTTGGTTGTTTATGGATTGGTTTATCTCATGAGATCCTATATTCATGCTTAGAATATGGCACGAGGGTGATTGGCTAAAAGAAATATTTGGCTCAGCCCAATATATGGTTGGGTGGTACATGGAAGTCCCTAATTTGGTTGGCATTTTCATATGGTTCATAAGAGCTAAGTTTATCTTTTCTTTGATATGTAAATGTACTTGTTATTATGTGCCTTTAATGTTTGATGTATCACTATTATCTATGTGGTTATATGTTGATTATAAGCATTGTTATATGAAAAATCTATTTATGTCTCTTATCACATTTCATTCAATGAATGTTTGGTTAATGATTGCATGACCTAATTGGTGTTACAAAAGCTATTGTGAGAAAGCATAAATCCTTCTTGTTAAACCTTAGATAATTTTTCAAATCATTATGTTCATATATGCATTCATGACCTATAGGTTGCATATTCATCATGTGTTTAACAAAATGTCATCCTGGTTGGGAGATGTTAGTTCAATTCCTACTTTAAGTTTTGGTTTGGAAGCCTTGTTACTATGTGATTCATCATTTCTGGAAGTTTCACTAAGTTCTAGGAAGGGGCTTGAGCCTTAGCCCTGAAAAAGTGATTCAAAATTTGGGGCATAGAACTGATTGAAAATTCCATAATCGATGCGAAGAAATCCTATGGGAGTGATTGGAGGGTTACATTTTCTTAGAGGCGTTGGCAAGGGAGTGACTAGGTCTCTAGGTCAATGAAACAGGGAGTTAACTCAAGGGTTGGACACCTAGAAGGGTTTGGTTTCTCCTAGAGGTCCTATGGCACCTGAGGGAGGTCAGTAAAGTCTTAATTTGTTGACTCCATTTACTTAAGGTCATATACGAGGTTGAGTCTTATCATAGTGAACCTCAACTCATGTTTACCCCAAGCAGACTGGTGAAAGTGGGTAAATGTGGGAGGAGGCCGTTACACATGAAGAGAATGCAAAGAAGCTTATAAAATTATGAAACATATAATCCATGATTTCCAATGAAAAGGCTACCATAGTTTAAGACAAATATCCCATTAGAATTAAGACATAGGGAAACAACACTAGTTATCTTAGATAGAAATCAATCTTAGAAAGGAAAATGAAACTATATGGGATAATCGCACATAAAAGCTTTGAAGATATTTTGTTACTATTATAGAGGAAGAGGATCAGGTCATTTGGTCTTTCAATCCAACTGGAAGTTATGAATTGAAAATTGGATACAAAGCTCTAGTTCAGGGGGATAGAGAAGATCCATAGGTTTGGTGGTAGAAAAACCCTTAGAAGTTGAAAATCCCAACAGAAGAAAAACTATTCATATGGTTTATCTTAAACAAAAAATCCCTTACCTAAGGCATTCTCCAAAAAATAAGCTTTGAAGGCTCAAGTGCATGTTTCTTGTGTAAGACAAATTCCAAAAGAAACCTACTTGGTATTGTTCTATAACCACTATAAGGAGGTGCAAAAAGAAGAAAACATAGTAACTAGGATGAAAAATGCTCGGAAGGGTAACTAAATAGATGAAGCTCTAGAGACATGGGTTCAAAACTTGAGACTGCAAACTACAAAGCCCTTCCTATTATCATTGCTTGGTGATTTTGGTTAGCAAGGAATTCCTTGTTGTTTGAAGATAGAGAAATCATCCCAATAAAATGTGCTTTTCTAAGCCCAAACATAACCCTTTCCTTTCCCTAACATTCAAACTCCCACTTTCCCACTTGGATCTCTCATAAATCAATAAATATGGACATGCATTGGGATTTTTTAGATGGCACCTCTCAAAAAAATTCCCATATGGGGAAGAGATGGAGGTGTCCTCATCTCTCAACGGAGCACACCATTTTATTTTCTACATGCATTGGACTTGAAATATTTTTTGTGAATTATTAGCTCTCGAATTATCTCTATGCTTGGTGTTACACATTATTTTGTCACACCTCCTGCACTTCCCTGTGACATACCCTGAAGTGCCTAAAACATGACCATCATGCAGCGTACTCATCCATATATGCAACTCAGATCCTCCCTAAAACACTCATGGAAAATTCCCTAAGCTTCCCCTGAAGAAAAGGGCTCTAAAGCCCTAATTTGAGGATCATCCCTTCCCTAACACTGCGAACCCATGCTGGTCGCTAGTTTCACTATACTAGCCTCATGATGCCATGATGTTTTTGGCTTGGATACCTGCGATGATACCTAAGAGGAAATTTTCCCAAAGAGGAAAAGAAGATTTGTGATCTAGAGGCTTCCAAAATGATGAGATGGAGGTTGTTCAGCGTAGATGAGGTCAATTTCTCTCAACTTGGCCCTTTGGTATTATCCCTATGAGCTACCTCCTTGAGATGAAGGCCTTCTCCTATCTTTGGAGAGATCCTAACTCCCTTTTCCTGCCTATACATTCATCCTCTCCCATTCCCAAATGGTTGGTGTTTGGCTATTTCCACCCTTATGCTGAGATTTTGCTCACATGCTACTCATTTGACTTGGAGAAGGAGTGCTTGGAGAGATTGTGTTATGAAACCAACTCACAAAAAGATAGAAAAGATAGTTGAACGCCTTAGAATTCAGCCTCTTCGAGGGGGCAATGTTATCAAGAAATCTAGTGTCTATGCAGAGCTGCTAGTCCCACTAAGATGAGTAGCTATCTTAGAAACAAACATATTAAAGTTACTTTTATTTTCCTTTACGAGAAGTAGATAGGAGAGGAGCAAAGAATACAACCTCAATCTTTCGCTCGGTTCCTTGCTAGTTCCTCCTCCTCTCTGACGAATATTTGCCGCTCTTTCCTTGACCACTCCGCTTCAAAGAGTACCTGTAAAGTCAAAGTAGAATAATACCTTCAAAGTGCAGAGATCTACAATCATAAACAATATAGGACCAAATATATATTGACCACACAAATGCATATATTATTAGACATAAAAGAATGTGGAGGAAAACTTGAATAACTTTATTAATGTAAAGATTAGAAGAGAGGATTACAACCCATTGATCTGACCCAGCATCATCCTCCCAGCATGAAAGCCCTTCTTCACCTTATGAAAATCTTGGATCACCCAACACTATGATATTCCACCAGGAAACCAATAGCACTTCCTTACAAGATACAAGATTCCAGCCTCTGGATCTCTGGGATGAGGGATCCATATATAGATGATTGCAGGGGGTGAGTTAGCTTCTGGGATTTTGATTAGTGTCTTCTTTCTGATAGTTCTTGATTCCACTTGGAGATTGATGATCTCTTACGCATCCTTGGGAAAATTCAGAGAGGCAGGTGTCACAAGAGAAGTTTCTGGAAGATTCCATGATCATCCACCTTGCAAACTGTCTCTTCCATTTGTCTACTCTTGCCCATCGCACCCTACAAAAGGGATTTTTAGTATGCATCACACATTTTGCACTGAGCAGGTGAGATGCATCACACCCTTAGCACTGAGCAGTCTGTATGGTCCAGTTTTGACCAGTTCTGAGCAGTTTTCTGTGGAGAAATTTTAGGGACTAAGAAGTCCTTGGTTTATGGAGATATTTCTATAACAGTTGCCCCCTAAAGCATGAGGTCGCAAATCTTTGATGTCGAGTGAAATGCTTTATCATGAGGATCTGAGGTTTTTCGAATTGGAAGGCGACATGTAATAAGATACAATACAATACATTATCTTCATAACATTTTCATGATGTAGCTGAGGCAGGCATTCCCATGCTCAGCTTTATAAATTAATTTCATGTACATAGGATAGACAAACGTCTGTGTGGCAGACTGATGGTTCTGATAAAGCCATCATCCTTTGATTCGAATGATCATCTGTGCAGCAATGATGTACATTTGATGTCTTTATTTTCCTGAATATATCACAGCCCGGATGGATGAAACTAGATCTGGGGTCTTCAAACTCGTCCAATATTCACCTGAAGTACAAGTCGATCCATGTCAAAAATGTTCTCGAGTCGAACATAGAAAGACATCGCCTGATTACTAGCCAATGATGTAAGTTGTTAACAGACGTGAGAGGAATCACCGATAATGATGATGACCCTCAAGGTACTACAGTACAATTCGCATGGTGTGAAAATGAGACTTGGCATCGAACACAACACAAAATCTCTTGTTCGAAGGCCATTGATGTAAACCTATCGCCAGAAGCGAAAAACTTGCCATTGAGGCATGCAAGCTTCAAGGAACTGAAAGGGTTGTCCCTAGGTCGACTTCTTAGATAATGATCTGATGTCGACAAGAAGAGACCTGTCATAGGAGGGCCTTAATGAATCCCACATCTATGACACGGAATGGAGCAAATGACTTTGTGGAGGTGAAAACGATCTGATGATACAAGGTTCAGGGTGGTGATCATGAAAGAATGGAGCGTGAATGTATTACAGCGGATGAGACACAAGATGGGTTGGTGAATTCTCTGAGTGACTTCTCTTGAACATATCGCTGACACTGAGATGGATTGGTAGCGTTAACCCCAAAGATGGATGGTACGACAGACCAATGGTAATATGACTAGTGAACGAAATAACCCAACCCGACTCAATCATGGTGATGGAGTGAAAGTGTCATGTTCAAGAGCGACTTTGCTACCAATAAAGTTTCTTCAAGTTTTCTTCCAAATTTTTCCCCAGTCATTGTAAAGCTTGAGGAGGATAACATATGCTTGTTCTATAATTTTCTCTTCATGAAAACCAGTCACTATGTTTTAACGAGCCTAGCGACAGTGAAACTCGTTCTTGTCTCTATGGACAAGTTTGTTGCTATTGGTTTAAATGAGTTTAATGACAAAGACAACTCGGTTATTTTTCAATTTTAGAGAGTCTGAAAAGGGACGGAAAAGGAAACTCCAGTAATCCTTTTTCATCATACAATCCCTTAAGTCCAAAAAAGTATAAAATAATACGAAAGGGATGAATTTTCAATAGTTTTTACGAGTTGAACAAAACAAGCGCTCAATATTTTTGTGTAATAATCCCTCAGGTACAAAAAGATTAAAATCTAGAGGAGGGACAACACTTTTGATAGCTTTAACGAGCTAGAGAGGCCAATTGCTCGGCAATCTTTTCATATTTTACGAGTCAAATGAAAAGAGCTTAAAGGAGACTCGTTTTTGAGGAATGAGTGATATTTTCACATAGTTGCTGATTCTAGGTAAGGTTTGGAATTTTCCAATCATGGTAGTGTCACAAGGATGGCTAACAAAATCACTCGTTTCAGTTGTTCCTCAAAAGGGTAAATAATCAAATGGAGGTAGCTAAGATGATGCAATACAACAATTTTATCAGTGAGAAGTGGTAAATGCTATTGAACTACTGAAGAAAAAGTTTCCTTTGCACATATAGAGCCATCTTCTCAATATTTCTGCAGATAAAATATGGGAGGTTCATCATCCTCACTCTTGTGAAATGCATCAACAATCTAACATGGTATGTATACAGACGAGAAAACCTCCCTTCACAGGTGAAATACTTAATGATGAGTTTCATGAGAGAAGCATAAGTGTCCTACATATATTTCAAAGGAAAAACCCTGCTGATTTCCCTCTGATAACCAACCTTGATGTAAGGCTCATAATGCTCTCTGCCCACATGTTGCCCCTTATTCCACTGTTCACCTACATTAGGGATGTATGTTGCTACTGCAATGGTTTCAAGTGTCAAGGTGAAAGAGACACCAACAAGGTTCACTTGGCCATTGTGAAGATGAAAAACAAACAACTTAGCCAGCTCATGATGATACTTCACCCTTTCTACCATTTCACAAAACTTATAGCAATATTGATGTTTAAAACAAGTTATTGTGAGAGGGCAAGCAAGTAATTCTGTGAGAGTGGTGGGCTCCTCCTAGATGATTTTCCCTCCTTTATGTGGTTTCATTGGTACATGGGCTTCTTAGGAAGAATCACTAACATTTTCATCATCCTTCTCATAGGCTGAGTCTATCTCCATGCTTGTGAATTTGGAGTGGAAACTGATGAGTATGAAGAGATTTTTTAAAATATGAGGGTGAATATTGTATGTAGGAAATGACTACTGTTTTTCTTTTGGGAAATGAGGGCATGACTGATATGATGACTATAGATGAGGGTTTTGATGATGGAATGGATGTAATGAGGGAATAGGAAATGGGAATTAGGGTTTGGGAATATAGTATAGGGTTAGGGTTTTGGTAATAGAGAGTGGGGTTTGGTAGGTGAGTGCCAATGATTTTGGGAGAGGGAAAGAGAAAGGAGTTGAGGGAAATTTAGTGAAAGGGAATAAGGTGTAGAAAAATAATCAAAGGGGAATAAAAAATTGTAGAAGACAATACCCTATGCAAATTTGAAAAAGCAATTTGGAAACAGCTAGGGTTTGGTTTTCTAGACATACAAATCACCACCACTGATGAAAAATTCATTGCTAGATAGAATGAGAAGATTCACATACATGTTGAGAGGTCAATTGTGATTGAGGTAGAGGAAGGTGATGAAATCGATTAGAGGCTCACTAGACAGGTGTGCAGTGTCGCCTCTTAGGTGCGCAACGCACTTTGCATACACAACGCATGAACAAATTACAGTGCAGAACCTGCATCAAATGCACAGTGCCAAGTAGGTGCGTAGTGCCAAAGCCCAGGTGCACAACACCGGTGAAATTTCAAGCTTTTTGCTCAATTTTTGTCTCTATCTCCCAAAAACACGATTTTTGCCTTTAACTCCCTCTCTTGCAACAAATGAAGACTTCAAATGCATAAATGAGCCTATATATCTCCTTGCTTTAATTTTTCATTTACCAAACCCACTTTTCTAATGTCTTAGTCACTTTTCTTTAGAAACTCTATTTTTTTATTTGCAATTTGACTCTTCTTGATCACTTGTCGAACTAATGCATTGATGTTTTGTTTCTTGCAGTGGCTGGAGTTGGCAAGGTGACCAAGGGCAATAGTTGGAATGTATTACATATAGAAACATTGAAATTACATAAAATTTGTACATGAAATGGAAAAAACCCTGTTTTCACCTCAAAACAGAGTTTTGAGGTAAAAACCATTTATGAAGCATATCATCAGCGAATTTATGATCTTATGAACTTATAAAACCTCCTCTTGTGCCTCCTAACCTTTTATTGAGTTTTGGATGACTATGGTGGCAAACCCTAGACCTGGTGAGACTAAAAAACCCTAAAACTAATTTCGCTAAATGGAATGAAACAAAATAACAGTAAATGACCTAAACAAGTGAAAAAAAGCTAGCAGGTAAATACCATGAGTGAAATTGACAATGAACCACTACCATCAGTTGATCCATGACCTAATGGAATGCAACTAATCGGACAGGACACCTAATATGCATGCAAAAAGAGAAATTTGATCACTGATGGAGGGATGTAGATACCAACACTAACATTGGCTCCAATGGGGATGGTAGCTCCTAGGAAGTGCCAAGAACCATAGATCTCTAGAAAGGCAGATAAGTGCCTTCATCCATTGGGCAAGATGGATTCAATAACTTCAGAAAACTAAACAAATATCTTGACTCAAAACTGACTCAATTATGACTCAAACAATTGACACTAAATAACCGAAGACTGAAGCCAGACATTCAATTTTATAGCCTTCACTTCAGGCCCCAAACTAAATGGATGATGACAGTACAAACTTTGCAATGAAAGAAATAAAATGGTATGTAAAATGACCAAATGTGACAGCAGCAAACTTTTCAAAGATAATACTGTTTTAGAAGCCGACCATTGACCGACCCTCCTATACAATATTCCCCACTCATTTCTTTGAGTAGAAAATAATTTTGACCACGATATGCAACAATTCTAAATGGTCCCTTCCACAGGGTCTCGAACTTGCCATGTTTGCCTTTATCCTCTTTTCTAGCATCCCACTTTAGCAATATATATTCAATCTGAAATTTGTCCGCCTTTGTCTTCTGATCATATATCTTTTTAATTCTCTCTTCTAGCCTAAAGGTATTCTAGAAAACTTCCTCTCTCATCTACTGTAAATGGATCATTTGGCTTATTCTTTGCTGAAAATGATCTTCCTTACTGCCAGCTTCTTACAGAAGTTTAACAACCGGGACTGCGAGAGATGTCAGGAACATTGTGCCAATACCATATACAATCTCGAATGAAGACATGTCGATTGAGTTCTTTTGACTTACTCTATCTTCCCTTAGTGCATTAACCAGTTTCTTATGCCAACTCTTCTTATTGGTTTCCAGCAGCTTTTTAATGATGTTGACTAATGATCTGCTTGAAGATTTGGCCAATCCGTTACCTTGGGGATAATATGCATTAGAATGTCCCAAGGTAATTTTTATTTTCTACAAAAGTCAATCATCTTTTTGGACTTGAAAGCTGTTGTGTTATCTGTAATCAACTTTTTAGGACAGCCAAAATGTGACAAAATATTATTTTCAAGAACAGAATTATTATCGAATCTGTAGTCTGCCGAGTGGGGATCACCTCAATCCATTTTGTGAAATAATTTGTCGCTGTTAAGATCCACTTGTGCTGAGCTGAATAAGTGGGATGAATCTCTCCAATAAAATCTAAACCCCATTGCTGAAACGGAGCACTAACTTTGACTAGCTTGAGAGGTAGAGGCTCCAACTTTCTCCTTCCCTAAAAAATCTGGCATTCATGACAGCTTGTCGCAGTTTTATAAACATTAGCAAAGAGGGTAGGCCAATAGTACCCTGCTCTCAAAATTTTGTTAACTGTCATCTTCCAAAATAAGTGACCTCCACAGTCTCCTTTATGAAAATCATTCGTGACCTATTTTGCTTCCTCTTCAACCAAACAATTCAGCAAAATGCCTCCGGGATCTTTCCAATAAAGTGCATTGTTCAAAATAAAAAATCTAGCAGCCTTTAGTTTCAGAGTTCTACCTTTATTTTTAGCCATCCCCGGTGGTGGTGAAAGGTGTTGGATCACATATACAATATCTGAGTACCAAGGAGAATGGAGAAAAATTTCAAATACCTGAACAAGCAAACTATCTTCATCTTATTTGGACATGGCAGCAATCAGGTTTATGTCCAATACATGTAAATTAGACTTCGCCATCAACTTTGCTAGACCCTGCGCCTTCATTAATTTTGTTGGCTTTATTTCCAAGTCATATTCTAGCAATGTTGTGATCCATTTGCCTCGCCTCCCTTCCGGTCTATTTGCACCAACACATCTTTGACTGCTACGTTAGAGATGTAAGCAAGAATATGAGAATGTAGAATATATACCTGGAAATATTTCAAAGCTTTCACCAAGGCAAGAGCTTGCTTCTCAATAATGTTATATTTTAAAGCTGCATCTCTTATTGTTCTACTGAAAAAGGCAATTGGCTTTTCAAGTTGCTCTCTTTTCTGCATTAGAACTGCTGCCATAGTATGTTCAGAAGCGAATGAAAATAATATGAAATCCTGTGAATAATCCAGACTAATTAAAATCAGAGTTGAAGAGAGAGCCAACTTTACCAGGTTTAAAGACTTCATGGCTTCTTCGGTACACTTGACCACACTATCCTTCTTCAACATATTTGTAATTTCCCTCAAGTGTTTAGCTAGATTTGGCACAAAACGACGTAAGAAGTTCATCTTACTGTTAAATGCTTGGATCTATTTTTTACTATGAGGAAAATCATTTTTCTGAATAGATTCCACACAAGAAGGATCAATGCAAATGCCTTCTTTTGATATTATGTGACTGAGAAGCTTCCCTTCTTCCATGGAAAACAAGCTCTTTTTGGGATCAAGTGATATTCCATATTTTTTGCAATGCTGAAAAACAATTTTCAGATGGTAAAGATGCTCCTCATCTAAATTTGAAAAGACAGTCAAATCATCAAGATACACTACTAAAAACACATATTTTTCATTTGCGAAGGCGATATCCATGGCCCACTAAAATGTTGCGCTAGCATTCTTTAAACCGAACAGCATCTTGGCATAGTGGAATGACCCCACGAAATGATGAATGTTGTTTTGTCCCTGTCATCTTCATGCACAAAAATTTGATTGTAGCTGGAATACCCATTGAGCAGTAACATATGAGATGCCCCAACTACTCTTTGGATTATGTGGTCCATTTTTGGCAACGGGTAATTATCTTTCAATGACACCTTATTCAAATTTCTAAAATCTATGCACAATATAATCTCACCTATCTTTTTCTACATGGGTACCAAGTTGGAGATCGAATCTGAAAATCTTATCGGAAAGATTATACCAACATTTTACAACCAGTTCACCTCTTTTTCTATTGATGGCAGCAACTTAGGATTTATCCTTCTCAACTTTTGGTGAAATGGCTTCTGATTTGGCTTAATTGGAATGATATGTTGAATTATACTTTTGTTGTAATCCTTCAAATCTGTCTAGTCCCATGCAAATACATTAGAAAATGAAGAAAGTAAACTAATGTATTTAGCTTTTACCTGAGGAGGTAATGCCTTTGACAACTTCACCATCTTTGGATTTTCTGCTGCTTTGATATTCACATCTTCAACTCCCTTCTCGGTCGGCACTAAGCTTGGTTTCCGGGCTACATCATCTTGATCAAATAATTCCTCTAAAGGTATAAGGCCTTTAGGGATGACACTATCCTTCAATTGTAAAACTTCCATCTGATATACCTCCATTTCTGGTTCACCATCATCGTGCTCACCATCTATAGAAGCATCTTTATATTTGCCTTCATTTTGCAAAAAATCTTCAATTTCTTTGTCATCCTGAAACACCTGCCAATATCTTAGATTATCAGGGACAGCTTGGTGTTGCTTCATGTGAATTTCAAACTTATTGTTTGAATTCATTGGGATCTTTAAGTTACTTGTAGCTGTTGCAAGGGAATCTGCAATAACATTTTGTGCACGAGGGACACATGTCAAAGTATGATATGGAAACAAACTCAAGATATGTAGAACCGCATTACGGTAAGCCCACATTCGAGGATGTTTGGCTTGGTATTCACCCTTGACTTGTTTGATTACTAATTCGGAGTTGCCATAAACTAAAATTTTCTTTGCATTCAACTTCTTGATGATTTTCAAGCCTGCAATCAGTGCCTCATATTCGGCTTCGTTATTGGAACAATCAAAAGCCGATTTATATGAACAAACTCTTACATTACTCAGGACTTTATTTGGTAGGAAAATAGGGCTGCTATCCAAATGCCAATTCCTGCACCATCCTTACCTACTGCACCATAAAAATCCATACTCCATAAACCGATTTCTTCCTCCAAGTGCTAGAATTCTACCTGTTCTTCTACCTTTGGTTGTTGCCCATCAATTTTCTGTTGCTGGCATAATGTAGATTGTTCAACGGTAATTTCAAGCCTTTGTCCCTCTTGATCAAGTACTGCCCTGAAATTTTCTATTATCTCAAGAATATCTTTGACCTCAACTAGTTGACTATTTAAATCATTAAAACCACTGTCAAAATAAAGAACAAAAGATTCTAAATCTGTATGTTCATAATTAATCGGATGATTCAAAGGTTTCTTCTTGCTCGTGATCATATACTTCATCTTCTTCTCCCTATATAATTTTCTCAACTGACCAAACACGGGAATAGTGGCATAGGAGAAATCTAACTACAATGTCCCTTTAAGTTTTGCACCCCACGACCTAGATAAAAGCATGCCAAATCTAGGGGGAATGTCAGCCACAACTACATGCATGAGAACATTCTTTGTTGGAATCTAATCTAAAGTCACAACCAAATCTTTAATGAGACCAATACATCTGACCCTACCGGAATCAAAATAATAAAGATCATGATAGCTGCGAGTGATGTCCAAACCCAATTTTTCCATAATTTCCTTTAGCATCAAGTTGTGAGATGCTCCTGAATCAAACATGGTGTTGTGCAAAACATTATCATGCAATCTAAGGCTGATGTAAAACGGGGCTACATCACTATCCTCAAATTGGCCTTCTAATGCCGGACCAAAAATAAGCTTGGGTTGGTCATCTTCCCCATTAACCATATCAGACATGGGATCTACATTTAAAATCTTTGACACTTTACTTTTATAACTGCTATTCTTCATTAATTCAGTCAAAGGTATAGACACTTTTAACTTAGCAATCTCATTCTCTATGCTAAAGTCTGTAGTTTTCTCTACCTCTTTGACCAAAGCATCCTTCTTTTCAGACTTTTCCTTTGCTGCACTTGGATGATTTGACTTGTCATTTGCAGATTGGACTTTGTTGGAAGTAGGATTTGTTGGCTCCTTTCCTTTTTTCTGAATATTTGGAGAATGATTCTTTGGTGGTGTTGCTTCCTTCCACTTTTGAATTGGATTATTTGGTACATGTTTGCTCCTGAGTGAATACCGTCTTTGTTGTACTGTGAGTGCATTCATATATCCCCTCTGATATTCATCTGATTCTTCTACTAAGACTGTTTCATTTGCTAGTATAAAATCCTCATCTTTCTGTACAGCCAAGCTTTCTGAATATTCCTCATCCTCCGTGATATAAATGGGCAAACCATCTAGTGTAAAAAAGTGATTCTCCTCTCCTATTGGATTCTCATCATCATCTGATTCCGGGCCATGGACATAGTTCTTCTGTAATGGTGTTTTGACTTGCTGTTGTGATTTTTGGTCTTGCACTCTTTGGTCCCGTTGTTTAATCCTAAATTTTGGCTGCTGCTGACTACGGAAATTTGGATTTACGATCTCTGTCTTAGGCTTATCTACAATGGTTAATATATCAAACATCTTTTCAATTTTACGTAGCAAATGATCCGAGGAAGAAGCTTCTTCCTTTATGGTTACCTTCTTTTCGGTCTTTGTCCTAGCTCTCTTAGCTAGCAGATTTGCCTCCACACTCACTGCAATTTTTTGCATATCCTCCAATGTAGTAAGATCTCTTTCTCTCAATTGATATGCCATGTTGGTATCAAAGCCATTGGGAAATTTTATCAAATACAGCCCCATTGGTGGCTTGATATCAGCGGGAATAGCATTATAAACAATATTGAATCTTACACAGTAATCTTGGACACTTTCACCAACATTCCTCTTTATGTTTTCATACCCGGAAAGAATTTGGAGTGGATTTTTCTTTACCTCCCAACAATCCAGAAATTGTCTATGAAGAGTCGTAAATGTATTGGTAGTTCCTGTAGGCAATGCTCTAAACCACTTTCGCACTTCGCCTCCAAAACTTTGCACAAATAATCTCATAGTCACATTCTTTTCATCTATCTCATGAAGATCAAAGAAATTGCTTATCCTATCAACATTTTGTTGCACTGTGATACCTTGGGTAGCATCAAACAATGGAATTTTACTTTGGTAATCAGCAGGCATAGCATCCAAGTTTTGTGGAAAAATGAGAGGTGCATATCTGGTAGCCATTACTCGAGGTGGATTGGAAACTGGCCTTAGAGATGTAAGAGGAGTTGGAATAACAATAGCAGTCGATGTGATGGGTGTATGAGCTGTCGAAGGAGGTGAAGAAATGATTGATGTTTGAGGTGTTGAAGGGGGAGAAGAGCTAGCAAAGCTCTGATCAGATATGGTGGAATGCATAGGAAGAGTGGGGATAAAAGGAGGTTCAGTAGGAATTTCTAAACTAGACAAAACAACAGATGAACTCGGAGTAGCAGAAGTAGATTCTAAAAGCTCGGGAATATTGGTAGCCACAATTGAGTTTTGAAGTGAATTCAGGATTTAAGAATCAATTGATCTATTTTCTCTTTCAGTTTCAAGATATTGGAAAAAATCCAAATTTCAAACAGTAGCACCAACTGCACTTTCAGATTTAGTTTCAAACAAAGATGTATCAAAACATTCATCAAACGCGAGATCTTCAATATATTCAAATATAACTGGGCATGAATGAGATCTAAAAAGCGGTATCACAGAACTTTCTTGCCGGAGAATTCTTGGAATGAGATTTGGGTTTTCATACATGGGAGGAGGCTCAGGATTAGGACGAGCCCTGGTGTATGTTCCAGAAGCCAGTGTCTTGAATTGTTCCCAAAATTCAAATCGACATTACAATCTTTTCAACCTACTGAATTCTAAACCTATCATCCAAAAGTCTAGAATTGTTGTACAAGTACTGGGGTAATAGTTTTAAGTTCTTCCCTAGTATGGTCACCACTGTGTTAGTTTCTGGATCTACATCAAGCTAAAGGAAGGCAAGTCTAGGGTAACATCAAACACGCTTAACCTGGTAGCTAGCCCTACCAAGTCGAGAGAGGGTTCTCTCCTTGTCAATCTCAAAGAAAATATGGCAAGTAAGGCTTGAGATGACTGATATGAATACTAATTTTAGGCTAGGTATATACTCAGAGGAATTTGATTGATTTTAATGGTTGTTTGCTGGATCAAATGAGGAAGGCAGCTTTGGGTCCAGGAAATCAACTCAGATTTGCAGAGGTTTCTGTGGGGCGAGGTAGGAAAGTGTTTTATCACTTTGAAATGAATGTGATGGTGAGTCTAAAGACTGGTGAGGAGTTGGAGAGGGCATGCAAGTGTCATGAGTCCTCTTTAAACAATAGAAAACATTTAAAACTAAATAAACCCCCAAGGGAGAGCACTGAACATCAATGGATTCCACCCTTTAATCTTTATTCATTTAGTTATGCAGAAAAAGATAGATAATGGCACATATACACATAAGATTAAACTAAATAACAAAGGAGAAAACAATTCTAATTCACATTACCACAAGAATCCCACAAAATGTTGCAAAACCTTGGTTCATTTCCTTTCCAAACTGCAGAAGTGATGTACAAAGTAGCTCAACGCATCATCAAGAGTCCAAACTTTACAAATGACTAAGAAAGTACAAGATATAGGCATCAAACCACCTATGCTAGCCATCAAGGATCGAATCCATGAGTCAAGGAGCTATTTCAACAAGATCTAAACTAGGAACTTAAAAATAGGCAGTGGAACGACTTGCCTCTAAAACTATGGAAACTGATTCATTCATCCTCAAACCAACTCTAACTGATGTATCTACCTCCTCAAGTCATTTTTCATCATATTTTACATCATAGTACATCAATTTACATCATATTACATCATTAATTTACCAAGAGAGAAGAAAACGTCAAACTGAATGCAAACTAAGTGAAATTCTAAACAAACAAGCAAAACTGACAAATTTTTCTCCTATGCGCAGCGCTTTTTCAAGGCCACTTTTGGAAGGCCTCCCGATGTCCAAATAAGGTGCAGAATAACTCATTGGAAATGTTTGTGAGTCTACTTTCTGAGACAACTTGAATTTTTTGATTTGGAGTCCATTTGTCCCTCCAAAAATGAAATCTCTCAAGGCTGCTTCCTGTGTGGCAAAAAATTGGAAGAGAGGGCACTTTTTGGGTGTTTTTGGCCCTTTTGGAGGTCCAGAACTTGTCAAAATTTCTTAGCCATTTCTAGGCATGCAAATTTTTCATGCTGATTCCAAAAATTCAAACCTTTTTGCAAATGGAGGCCTCCATCAAAGGCAAAACGCCACAAAAACCTGTTTTTTGCTTCAAAAATTTTAAAAATGACCAAAACTTCACCAAATTTCTTGAAATTTGGTATGAGTGATCCTTTTTATGCGTTATGTTGGGCCAATGATGCTTCAGCCAAGATCATGAGCTTATCTTGCTCTTTTTTTCTTCTCAAAGCTCTCTTTAGTTTAACCTTTAACCTCTTCACCCTTATTTTGCAAATTTTATTCCAGGTTAAGTAGTGATAGGCTATGTGGCCCAACATTCTCTTCTCTTTGTTAGATTTCTCAAGCAATTTATCTAGGAAATTTGTCCAGGTGAATGTTTTCCCTCTCTAACCATGATTCCCGGCCAGCCTCAATTTCTTACTCAAGGGTTGTCATTTTGATTTTCCTTCTCTTTGTCGCTTGCTTGATTTCTCTAATTGTTTGCAGCTCCATAATAGTTTGCTTGTCCTCTAGCTATTTTTTCTCCTACTCAAGAAAGCTAATGATCCATTTGGCCCTATCAAGGTCAAGTGACAAGGCTCAGATTTCAGCCTCCCTTTCTTTGATGATCATATCTTTGAGTCCTGACCTTTGAGGGCCCAAATCCATGTCATCCTCCTCAACCAAGACAAAATCTTTGTCTTGCCCTTCAGTAGGGCCTTCATCATGCACATGTTGCTTTCCTTTGTCTTTGT
>APFE030081233.1:113764-128242 GCA_000404065.3 Pinus taeda | reverse complement strand
TGGTTTTGTGAGATTAGCTGAGGAGTTCCCCAGTGGAGTTGCCATTATGTTATCACTCAGGTTGTCCCTAACCTCCTAAAGGGATACGGCCGAGGTAACCACAGACCAATCTTTGGATTACAGGTTCTAGCCCACTTGCAATCAGAGAGGGCTCTCTCTTAATGATTTAGCTTTGTTGGATGATTTTAGGCTAGCTATTGGTTTCAAGGGTTTTTGATTTCTTGTTTGGATGGAAGATGAATGTGAGGCAAATAATTCCAAGCAAAGAGGCAAGGGAAAGTGTGATAAGTTTCAAACCATTGGGAATGGAGTCATGGATTAAGGCTTGTTGTTGCATTTTCTCGGTCACAAGAGGATTATGGAGTGGGATAGCTACACATGAGACAGTTACCAATTTGCTGAAAACATGGAATGATAATTAGTGATGAAAAGAAATCAAGAATCTTTCACCAACTGACATGGAGGAGAAGTGAATGAATGGTTATCTAGGAGCAGTTAAGAATTCCTACTCTGATATTCATATGTGAAAGAAATAGTGTAAACAAGATCATTTAATTATGCATGTTCATAACTATTCCTGATGAAAACATGAAGAAATTGCAGAAATTGAGCCTAGGGTGCAGCCAAGCAAATCCTAAACTATTCTTCTTTTCTGCAATTTAGATGGTGGATTGATGATAACATAAACATAGAAACTAAACAGAGTTAAAGAAACACTTATTGAACCATGTCGAAGCACAGGAATTCCATAGTCACTCCTCGACCAGTTAAACACAACATAGAGATTCAGAATTCATACTTTCATCAGTCTTTTATTATAGAAAGCATCACATTTATAGCGTGAGTCTCTGCTGAAGCAAAATATTGAACCAACAAAGATCAAACAACCAACCAACCCCTACTCCATTTTTCAGGGTGGTATATATAAGAAAAATATCTAAAGTCATTTATTACAACCGACCTAAACAGGTCTACAGGAAATACGCTTTCTAAAACATAACTTATGCTGGAATTAAATGTAATCAAGTCTTTTTTGGGCTGCGCCAGTGACAGCTGGATCAAAATTGAGTTTATGTGATGTCCTCTGTGGCTTGGTGTAGTGGTTTTGTAATAACTATGCATTGATTTCTGGTCCACTGATCTCCTGTGAGTTTAATGTGCAGACATTTGTGCTGGTGAGCTTTCAATGTGTCCTCAACTGCTTCTTGACTTTCAGAGCTTTCCTTTTAATGCTGGATTTTCCTTGAGCCCTGAGAAACTCTCCTCCGATACACTTTTCCGCTACTCTGATACTCTCTGACATGCTTTTTATCTTCACAACTGCTCTGATACTCTTTAACCTCTGAACTTGGTCTCTCTATGTCTTCAGATACGTTCAAATTGGTAAAATCAGGCTTTTTCAGGCCTTTTCGGTGCAAAAAGGGCCGAGGAATGAAAAGATTCCCTAAAGATTCTCCAATATGGTTCATTTCGAAAATTGCCTCTGTTTTTCATTCCGGAGCTCCGAAGCTTGACTTTCGCGCTTGCGCATTTTTCCGTTTTTTGGTTGCTGACGTCAGCATGATGTCAGCTATACAGTAGATGACGTCATCATGACATCAGTAGTGGGGTCCTCTGGTACGGATGTGATGTCAGCATGCTAACGTCAACAGGGCGACGTGGCAGTACGGCAAGGTGATGACATGGCGGGACACGGTGGCAGGTGACGTGGGCCAGGCGCAGGCGGGAAGGGGTGAGGTGGAGCCGACGTGGTGGGATGACGCAGAACTCTTGTTACATGGGGCCAGGGCGAATTTGGCATGGCATCGGACCACTTTTGATACGGAAGTGGTTTCTGTCAGGGGCGGCCCGATTCAATGGGAAGCCGCCAGCTGTCCCGGTGTACGACGGTAAAACCGTCGGACATCGGGTGCTAACGTGCCCACGCAAAAGGGCGCCCGATATGGATAACAACCGTTAGATTTGGGGGAGGCAATCGGACGGTGGACGGGCGGAGAAGGTGCAAAAAGTTTAGTATAAGTGCGCGTGCATTAATTTTTAATTTTTCACGGCGCGGGTGGGTTGGAACTTTAGGTTAAGGGTTAATGGGTTGGCGCTTGGTGATTTATTAAACAAACATTAATAAATTCCAAAGAAATGCGCGTGGGGGGGGGGGGGGGGGGGTTCGGGGTTTGGAGAGGGGTTCTATGTGTTTGGAGGAGTCCACAGTACTAGGGAAGGGAAATTTATCAGAGATGGGGCTCTTTACAAAGTCCAGATGACCTAGTAATTCCAAGGAGTGTTTATGGTTTTATATTTCAACCAATGGGAGGGGATATTTACACAAGGGAGTTATTAACATAGTTTAAATAAGGGGAAGGGAAAAATAGATAGGGAGTTAAATAATCATGTCAGTAGTTAATATGAAAGTAATGAGAAAGCGCTAAATCTTTAGGGATCTTAGGCTGTGAAGGGGAGATAGAACCTTGTAGAGAAAGTATAGAGCCTCCTTAAGTAAAGAAGATCTTTACCAAGGCTAATGACATGGAAAATGATGAAACTAAGAGATATCAAGCAGATCTTGACCTCTTTAGGGGAAGTTAGTAAGTGATTTAAGGAAGAGGAAGAAGAGGGAGTTAGTCATGCCTCGCTTGAAGTCCTCCAAATGGGAACTGCCTGCTGACTATGATTTGTATGAGTGTAACACTTGAAAATGTGGAATTAATCACAAATCAACATTCTGCAACCTCAAAACTACCTACGCAGCCTACTTACCTAACATTTTTTCTTCTTTTTGGTTTGGGTGCACTTGGACTTGCAGACCCATCTTTTCAACTTTTTCTTTTGATGTCTTCCTATCTACATCTACACTTATTTCTTCCAAGGGCCTAGATTAAGCAGTTGGGCTCCTTTGATTCTCTACCTATCTAAGAATCTGCCAAGATTAAGCTGTTTTCGATAGATTACTCATTCTCTATATTCTAAAACCGGAAGTTGAAACCTAGGGAGACCAACATTAAGCTGTTTGGACCTCCCTTTAGATGAAAACTTTACAAAAATGGAATAAATCTTCAAAACAAGAATTCAGTAGATGAACTTTGAGTAGCATTCTCTCATGGCCTCTTTTTGGTGAGTGTTAGCAAATATGGAGCATTGCAGCATGCAAAGTATGACATATTTGGCCTGTAAAAATGTCCATCATGAAATATGAGTAACCTACTGTAGCAGGAGGCTAACAGAAGGAAACTAAGATGTTGATGACCACACCAATTTCAAAAGGAAATGACTACTCCTCTATTATAAATCTCCTTATGGCACTTGGGATGGAATTATACATTTAATTAATTAAATAGTCTTTCTATAAAAAAAAAAGTAGGTTATGTTTGTATGTCATAGAATTCTAGTTTCTATTTGCAATCAAATGAAACATATCACCGCAATATGAAACAAAATATTGTTTATGTAGAGTATTAAAAACCACAATGAAATCAATTTTCAATTTCTTTGGACCTTACCTAACAAAGGGATTGAAGTACAATATTTCATCCCAAGTGTTTCTAAAATTATGGAAAGTGGTTGATTCAGTTCTAAGAGGGCGATTTTACAATTCCAAGTTTCATTAGATCACATTAGCTCAAAAGGAAATGAGAAAGACAACATTTCAAATTATCTAATGAATATAAATAAATGAGTAAATGTATGTACCAAAATAAAGAACAAAAGAAGTGTTCAAGGTTATCTGAATATACAATTACAACATGAAAATGAATGCTACAATCAGATAATGTAAATACTATAGTAGAAATCCTCAATGGAAATTTCAACTAAACTAAGTAACTTATATAATAGATTTGTGTTGTAGGTCGGTGGGCCCTTCCAAACAAATGGGAAGAAATATATTCACTTACAATCATGATAAGAAAATCATGAAAATACCATCAACATAACTTTTATTTGTATTATGAAAAGGTCTCTTCAAGCTATAATAGTTAGATCAATCCATACATATCACACTATGAAAACAAATATTAATTTAATCATGTCCCTTACAATCTCTATCCAAATAACCTTCTCTCCTCTCTTATTCTTTCTTTATATTACATGGTGGGTAAATATGTAGAAGAGACAAATTATAGAGATAAACTAGATTCCCTTTATTCCCATAAAATATGGCATTAATAATACACAAGGTAATGAATCATATTAGCATTATTTGACCTCATATAATCATTTGGAAAAACTTAGAAGGAAATTTAAAATGATGAAATCTCTCATGTTGTTGGGTCTCCAAAATATCATTCGTTTCACCTCTTTTTTTTTCACTTCACTTCAAAATTTCACATATCCCACAGTTCCATGACCATGCACTAAGACCATCTTCATAATTAAATATGGGTTTAGACACATTATTTTCCAATACTTTTATTTTGGTATTTTGAGTGAATTTATATTTAAATATTAGAAAAATAACTTGTATTCAGTTATATATAAAAGTTGGATGTGGTTTCTTACATTTGTAGGCATATTTGAAGATTCCAAAACAATCATACTTGGTATCCAAGACTAAAATTCAAATTTCATATTCAAACTCTTAAATATTTGAGGAAGATTTGCGATGAGTAATCAAACATATCTCATGGAGAAGAATCATGGGAGTTTTCATAAGTGTCTCCTATAATAGCTATGAGAGATTTGTGAGAGGATATGAAGAGATGATAATTGATAGATGTAAACACATGGTTGTAACCACATGATATACTTATGGATCTAGGAGAGATGTGTCGATATACATTTATGAATTAGTTATCTTAGCTTTTGTATAAATAGGAGAGCCTTCTCCTCTCAAAATTGTGCGAAATGTTTGGGAGATATTATCATGCTTAAATGTAGAGTTTTGGATGTTAATAATTGGTACTATGCTTATGATTGATGTAATGAATACCATTGTAGTTCACTTTGATATGGTTGTGACTTCATTTGGTGTTTAATCAGGAGTTTTCTCAACTTTCCACCTCTCATGGACTTTAGAAAGGCCACCTGATAAGTATGAGATCCATTCTAATGTTTCATTTTTTAAGATAGATTACTTTCTTCTATTGTTAATTTTAAATATTTTAATTTGATGCATTATTTACATTCTTTTAAACTCATTCCATTTGTGTTCTTTTGCAGGTCAAACATGATTCATTTCATGTCATAGATTCATTGATTTTAAATTTGTTTGCTTTTCGATTCATAGATTGTCATGAATTATTATAATTTGACAATGCACACATTAGTAATTTCAATTGATCTCTCACTACTTTTAGAATAGGTTTCCTTTAAATTTCATAGATTAAGAATTCAATGGTTTCGTATTATAGGATTTGTTGCTTTCTAGATTAAATTTGCTTTCAATTCATTAGAATAGATTTACTTTCCCGTTGACAATATACAGTTACATTCATGTCACTAGATTATATATATTTTCATGTCAATTGTCATTTCAATTTCATAGATTAAAAGATTGTTTTCCAAGTTCCAAATTTTAGAATTTTGAAAAATAAAGTGTGTGCATACTCATCTTAGACATTTTTCATGAATAGGTTTTATTTTAGTTTTGTCATTTATTTCAATATATTAGGATTCCCTTTTGAAATTGAAAGTTGATTCCTAGCATATATTGTGCAAGTATACTTCGCAAGTTCATGAACCCCACTTTTGAAAATTTAATGACAAGTAATTTAACTCACAATTAAATTACCCAATATTTTCGGCATCATTGTTGGGGAAGTATACATAGGTGTTAGTTTTCAATTGCATTTCATACTCATTTGCATCAAATTAATTTCATTCATTTAGTGCATTCTAGAATTAGATTCATTACATGACAATATCAAAAACTAAAAACTAAAAAAAAACAAAAAACTTCAATCCCATAATCACCTATCACCCCAACATCATGAATTCTTACTTTTGCAAGTAGAAGAACATTCCTCCATCTGCACTTCCCAACTTACATGGTATGAGATGAGTAGACTTGTAAACCTTTATTTTTGAATTTGAAATAGTTTGCAGATCTTATGCTTACTTAGATACTCAAAACATTGAATTTGTTTCCGAAAACACTGAAGGATAAGGCTCTTAAATTGTTCATCATTTTAGGGACTAATTCAATAAGATCATCAAATGGTATGAAAAATATTCTAGAAAAATATGAACACTATTGTATACATTATGATATGAGAGAAGAATTTTTTAACATGACTCAGAAAAGAGATTAGAGATTGGATGATTTGATGGAAATATTTATGTATAATGTTAAGAGGGAAAAATTACACAATTGAGGATTTTATATATTAAAAACCATCTTACTTAGAGCTATCAGAGATAAGTGGATAAATATCCTTAATCTTATGAGTAAAGGAGATGTTTCTCAATTAACATTTGAATGAATTTGTGAATTATGTAAGAACATATCAAGAGGAAAATAAAAGTATGGAAAATCCCATAAAAATATAGCTATGGAAAGTAAGTAAGTTGGCGTCTTAGTCAGTAAATCAAAATGAGCTTGAAACTTTACTAGATATTCTTGGAAATTTAAGTAAGAAAATAGAGATGTTGGAAATGAAAAAAATTGGGAATCTTTCTTTGCATGAATTTCCACTTGAAAACATTGAAATTTGTTTTACCTCTGAAGAATCACACGCTACTAAATATTTACCATCACTACCAAGGTTGAAGGAAATTTATTAGAAGGACAATGGAACAAATAAAGTACCAGTGAAACATTGTCATGAAGGTCCAGGAGGATAATGGTGGCCTCAACAAACTGGTATGATGAAAAATCCTAATTCAAAATTTCATGGTTATGTACAAAAATATTAAAGTAATTGGAACACACCCTTGCTTTGGAAAACCTTTCCATCTTAATCTCAAAACCTACAACAAGATTGGCAAGGGCCTTATGGAATAAATCCACCATATCTTCTATCTTTTTTTTCATTATCCGCAATACCAATGCCAATGTTATCCATACTATTCACTTCTACCACAACCACATGTTCAACTTATGTCATCATCATCTACTCAACCACTTCAAAAATCCATTCCCACTCAACTATGTGTACAACCATTCTAAAATCCAAGAATAAAATACCTAAACCCAGTTACAATGTTGAGGCATAAAATTTTAAAACAACTCCTCTTGAACTAGATGTTATTTATCTTAGATCAGGAAGAGTATTGAAAATAAAATATTCTCTTGAGGCAATTTAAGAACAACATATATAAGGAAAAGATCTGGAAAATATTAATGAATCATGGACCACATCTTATCAAAAGCAACCATAAGAGATTTTATGCAACCAATATATTGGCCATCCTATAGTAGAAGATTTGAATGGTGTGATAGAAGAAGACATACATAATGATCTAGATGAACAAGTGAACCAAAGGCATCACAATTATATTGAAATTTTGTTCCAGAAAATAATTAAGTTGGCTCATCATTCTCTTCTTTAAAAGTTCTTAGCAACATTTCAATCAAAACAATTAGACTCTCATATTTTGGTACATATAAACACATATCTTTCAAAATTACATGTGAGTTTATTTGTCATTGTATTTTTCACATGGTTCCATTGGAAGTATTCTTACACTTGATAAAATATTTTATTAATCAAAATAGAATAGGATAGAATAAAGGAATAAAACCATTCTTTTGTTTTTGAAATTTCGTTTTGATTTCATTTTCTTGAAAATTTTCATTTGGTGGTGAAGTAAGAGACATTTCATTCACTAACCATTGACATAAATATCTATAAGGGAAGGGAGATATGTGAATAAATATAACCATTAGAGTGTTAAAAGCTACAATTTGAGGTTTGAGATCAAATTCTTCTTATATTTCTTTTCAAATTTCAGATTTCAATTACATAAAGAATTGTTTAGGATGCTCTCTTCTTCTGCCTTGTTGCAATGTAGGATATTATAAAGGAAAATTTGATAAGTTAGTTTTGAAATTTCACAATAAAATTCATAGATCTAAAAAAATGACTAGGAGATCTAAATCTACTATTGAATCTAAAATTTTCTCTAATTTTGATCTCCAATTCATAGTTAGATTTGTCTCTAAACTTTCTCAAATAATCTCTTTATTTCAATAAATATAAAAGAGAAAGAGAGACCTAATTAAACATTTCTCAAACTTTTATAAAGTAAATCCTTTATCTTTAAATTAAAATAAACTAGATTTCTTTTTAAAAAAAGTAGTTTATTTTTCTTTATTAAATAAAGAAAAATTTAGAATTAAAAAAATTAATATATTGTTTTATTAGAATATTTAAACAAAAAATTATTTAACAATTAAAAAATTTATATATTAAAGAAAGAATTAAAAAATAATTAAAAAATAAGGAAAAAATAAAAAATATATAGATAATAAAAATTATTAAAGGGTGATATTTCTCCTCTCAAAATGGTGTGAAATATTTAATAGCTATTCTCATGCTTCAATGTAGAGTTTTGGATATTAAAGATTGGTACTATTCTTATGATTGATGTAATGAAGACCATTATAGTTCACTTTGATATGGTTGTGCCTTCATTTGGTATTTGATCAAGAGTTTTCTCAACTTTCCACCTCTCATGCACTTTAGAATGACTACCTAATGAGTATGAGATGCATTTTAATGTCTCATTTTTAAAGATAGATTAGTTTCTTTTATGATTCACTTTAAATCTTTTAATTAGATACAATATTTACATTCATTATGCTCATTCCATTTGTGTTCTTTTGTAGGTCAAACATTATTCCTTTCATGTCATAGATTCATTGTTTTTCAATTTGTTTTTTTTTATCTTCATAGATAGTCCTGAATTATTATAATTTGACAATGCACACATTAATAATTTCAATTGATCTCTCATTGCTTTCAAAACAGGTTACCTTTAAATTTCATAGATTAATAATTCAATGCTTTCTTAGTATAATATTTGATGCTTTCTAGATTAAATTTATTTGCAAGTATTTAGAATATATTTATTTTCCCATTGATAATATAGATTTACTTTCATGTCACTAGAATAGATTTATTTTCATTTAAATAGAGTAAGTTTACTTTCATGTTAATCGTCATTTCAATTTCATAGATTGAAACATTACTTTCCAAGTTTCAAATTTGAGACTTTTAAAAAAGAAAGTGTGTGCATACTCATCTTAGACATTTTTCATGAATAGGTTTTATTTCAGTTTTGTTGTTTCTTTCTTGAAATTGAAAGTTGATTCCTAGGAGTTATTGTGAAAGTATGCTTCGTAAGTTCACACACCCCATGTTTTAAAATTTAATGAAAAGTAATTTAACTCACAATTAAATAACCCAACACATACTATTTGTAAGACACGAAATTCATACAAATATCATATCTCATATCGTGTAGGGTAATCTTTCTAACATCTTGTGCACAATGAAATTTGACTAATTAGAGATCACACGCACCTAAAGAAGTCTAGACATGAACCAAGGGACACACGCCATACTACCAGCTCAACCTTCAAAAACTGTAATCATTTCTCATTTGGGTGGGTGCACATATTCCAATCAATGAACTCATGTACCATAATTAACCTAGTGTGGTGAAGTAAAATTATAAGTGTGGATACAAAGAAATTCCTCTAGCTTGATAATGGGTCTAGCCATAATTGATACATTCAATGGAATATTTCCTCAGGTTAAAACCAAATAAGAGGGCCTACCTTTTAGTACGCTTATCCCATTTGATAATGTCCTTGATTTCTGACTCCAGCTATCTCTTGCTTCCTTCTTCAAACCCCTTAAACAAGTTAACAACAACCATGATAATAGAAAATTGTAATTAAGCCTACTTAACAGGTCAAGAAACATTAATCCATGAATATGTAAGATGAAAAATCATGTAGGAAATCAATCGATAGTTGCATATATATTGAATCAAGAAGAGATTACAACCATTGTCTTGACATTGTTGTTCTCCTCTGACAAGACCTAGTTCCCAAACACTTCTACTAGCACTCCATTATGGCCTCAACAACAATAGTTTTAAGGCTCTTCCCTTTATTCTTCACTCCAAACAAAATTAACACTTCTCCCTCACACAACTAGAGAGCTACAACTATGAATAGCTTGTTGTTTACTCCAAACTTAATTAGCACTACCACACCAACATTAACACTACAACACTAACACTAACTTATGCTTGGGAAAAAGGGAGGTTTATATAGGATGAATGGATGGGAGATGGATCCTATTGTCATGGGAGAAAGTCTTATCTCTTGAGGTAGTTCCGTCATTATAGGGGAAAGGAGCCTAAATTGACATCTTCGACCCATCTAGCTAAATGATTTAGCAGACTTCCATTACAAAGCTTCTAGAGTTGGAAGCTTTAGCTCTATATTTAAAAAAAATTCCATAAGAGGACTGGCGTGACTGGAAAAAAGCTTAGTCGCTCTAGTTAGTGCTAGGGATAGTGTTAATCCCTACATATTGGTGCGAGGAAGACAAGGGCCATTAGCACCAGCCTTGTAAACTGGGAAAAACATAAGTTTTTGGGAAAATAGTGCAAAAGGGAATTGTTATACTCATGAAGATGGACATAATGGAAGTTTCTTCATGAAGGGAAAGCATGTAGGTTTCACTATAGAGGTCCTCCAGGATCAAGGAATGAAGAGTACAAGGACAGTGAAAAAAATTTGTGTAACAGATGTCCCCTAAAGAGTGAAGGCCGAACTACAGTGAGGGATGAATTTTTTTATGAATTAGTGTGAGGAACCATAGTTTGTCGTCAGAAAACATGCAAGCAAGTACAAATACATATACATAACTAAAAAATCTATCAAATTATCCGTGAATCATGGCATGGACATAGCCATCCATAGAATGATCATGTAAATGGATCCAACTATGGGCACAACCATTCATCAAAGAGGATCATAATGAAACCAAGGTATGGTTGCAACCATCCAATAATTAGAAGGATCACATATGATAACTCATGGTATGGTGGCAGTCATCCATCTGAAAGAGACATGTATATCAACATAATCATGTCACACCACTTCACAACCTGGACTTTTGTGATCAGATCCGAGGGTCTTGCACTCCAACACGACCCAATCAAAGTACAAATCCTAACATGTGAATAGATGTATTGACGTCAAACATGCTAGAAAGTCACTTGATTACCTGTTAATGATGTAAATTCTTAACAAGCGTGAGAGAAACCACCAATAATGACAATGTCCCTCAAGATACTATCAGCACAATCCATGGAATGTGAATAGAGGAACTGAAGTCGAACACCCATGAAATCACTCGATCGAAAACCAATGATGTGAACTTGTCATCGAGTGCGAATAATTTGCCATTAGGGCATGCAAGCTCTAAGGTACTGGAAGGGAGTGACTTGGACAAGTTCTAGATAATGAGTTGAAGTCAACAGGAAGCAACCTTATCGAAGGAGGGCCATAATGTATCCCCCATCATCGACGTGAGGTAAAGGATGCAAAATTATTTTAGATGATACAGAGAATTAGAGTAAGTGTAACTACAGAAGGACAAATCTTGAACATAGTGATAACATGACTGGAAGTTTGGTAGCTTTTGGATCCATAGGATCGGTGGTCATGATGACGTGGCATAGATCAAATGGAAGGAAAAAATGAATGGCCTAACCTAGGAAGGTCAACGATACAAAGGAGGATATTCCAACCCGACATTTAATAGAAAGTGTCATCTTCAAGAGTGAGTTGCCGACACAACTGATTAGATTTCCAAATTTCCCCCCAACATTTCTAGCAGGTACTCCAATTAGTTTTTAATCACAAGCTTGAAGGGGATAGCATATGCTTTCACTGTAAGGTCATCCTTCAGATGAATCTGACCTAGTAAGTTTAACGAGACCTAGGAAGGAGAAGCTCATGTTTGTCATGGCGACAAATCCGATGTTGTTTGATATTTTAATGAGTCTGACAAAGGTGTAACTCGGTATCTTTTCATGTTTAGAGAGTTTGAAAAAAACACAGAAAATAAAACTCCACATGGTCCCTTTTCGTACATTTGTGTCGCTCGAGCCCGAAAAGGTAGAAAATGGTACTTTAGAGAACCGCTTGACCATTTCACTCAAGGAGTACCTTTTTCGTAAATAGTGCCTCCCAACCCGGAAAAGGGGTAAACTTATACTAGACACACGACGTTTTGTATCCGTTAATGAATTCGAAATGACAAGGGCTCGACCATCTTTTCATTTTTAAAGGGTTGAAAAAGAGCTTGAACGTGGACCACCCATTTTATTCTCTTTTCCAAGTCAAAAGAGAAAAAAACTCGGCAATCTTTACTTTTTTTACTAGTCAAAAAGAGCTTAAAGGTGACTTGTTCTAGAGGAATGAGTGGTATAAAGGGTAGCGACTTGTTTCGACGATGGTGGAATTTCTCAAAACATGTAATGGTCAAGAGGCTGGTTAACAAAACCACTCATCGTTGCGATTCGTTAGGAAGGGAAAAACAACCAAGTGAAAGCACATGAGCAGCCAAAGATATGGTGGCGATGGAATGAAACAACCAAGGCTCATCTAGAAAAAACCAGTTGATTAAAACAATAATCATGAGATGTAAATGAGGCATGGGTTCATTTTTGCATAAGCTTGAACCATGCAGAACTCTGCTTCAATTTGGTTTCATGTTTACACAAGTTTGAAACAAAAAACTATGTTTTCTATAAGTTTGCATTCCCCCAACGTAATGACTCAATTCGAGGTACATGCCCCCCAAGCTTCATTTCATTCAACTAGGTGGATGGAATGAAGGTTCACTTTTGAGATCCAAGAAAGACTTAACAACAATTTTACAAGATCACTATCAAAGACTTGATTTTGAGAAGGGAGTTGCTTCATTTTTTAATGAGGTTGACACAGTAAAATAACTATCCTCGAGACCCTTGTTTCATTTTTTAACGAGCTTGACACAACACAAATAACTATGCTCACACCCTTGCTTCATTTTTTAATGATCTTGACACGGGACAAAGAATTATGCTCATCCCTTGTTTCATTTTTTAATGAGGTTAACACAATACCATGAACTATCCTCATTAAATTGATGATGGACCATACGCGAACATGGCTCCCAAGAGGTATTCACTAGATGGAAGAACCATGCTCTGGGAAGAATACATATTAATTGGTACCATAGACAAATTGGGTTCCAATGCCCCTAGTACATAATGTACAATACCATTTGTGTGATCACTAGCATATATGGAGATGGAATGGGTAGCCACATAATTGGCCTATGCTGGGGAAGGTATTGCTTGCAAACAAGATCTAATAGGGGACGATGGTTGCAAAGGGGGCACCTAGTGACTAATGAATAACAATTGACCAAGAGTCACAATTCTCCCTTCGTGTGGAAAACAAACCACACGAAAAAGCGTAGAAACAAGAGCTCCCATGATATAAACATAGTCGCATCCAAGGAGAAGATTGAAATCTAAGGGACTTTGGAATACCATCACATCTAGATAAATGGTATTTCCTCCTAAAGTAATAGGCAACTTGAGAAGGATCCCTAAGGGTTAACTGGTTCCTTCATTGAAAGCCAACAGATTCTGCGTGACAGGCACAAGATGTGGGGAACCCAAATCTTGCTAAGTATTAGAAGACATGAAGTTAACAGATGCACCTTCATCTAATATAGTGCCATGTACTACCATATTATAGGCTTCTATTGTGATTGCAAAGGCACATAAGATGGGAGGCAGAAAGCAGTCAATGGACCCCAATCGAAAGAGACGACAAGACCACTTGGTGGGGGTATAGATGATTGCCCCCATGTTGTACAGGAATAGGAGAAGGACTCTCCTGAACAATTGGGATGGCAAGGTCGCACTACGATCATGAGAATTTGAGGACACGAGAAGAACATGAGAAGTATAATGACCACTCTCTTCTGAAACAGAGTGAGCAACCAGTGGTGGAACCAAGTTGACACTTGTTTTGACCAGTGGTTGGTTAGGAACAGACACAAGAGATTCCCTCTCAAGAAGACAGGATGGGAAGGAGATGAATCTAATTCAATCTCTTTACCAGCCAGGAGAGGGTTAGAAGAAAGCCTCTGATAACCAACAGGAAGTTGGGGTTGAGGAGCTGTAAGATTTTCCAAAATTTTGGAAGCTTTATCCATAAGAGGAAAAAGGTGAAGAAGATTCTCTTCTTCACATAACCGACATTTGAATGTAATCTTCCCTATCTTCTTACCATCATTATGTTGGCATTATGATATAAGTATGACACAAGTGTTGTCCTTGATGGCAACTCTTGCAGATCTAAGATCACAGTATAGCAAGTAAACAACAAGAATGAAGAAGGAAAGGTATATGCAGGTTCACCATTGACCAAGGCACATATACATGCAGGTTTTGTTGGGTTGTGTTATATTCTTTCCACAACTAACCTATGTAGTGAACTGGGGGGTTAGAGGGGGGGCG
>APFE030081233.1:46305-108498 GCA_000404065.3 Pinus taeda | reverse complement strand
AAGCTGGTAGTCTCGGTTTTGAGATCCAGTGGGAAATATCTGTGTATATGTGTTTTATGTGTTATGCTCTCGCATTTTTATTTTTCCTATGATTTAGAATTCGTATGCAGGTAATCTCTGTACGGGGTTAAAACCTACAGGTTCTCTCTATACGAAGGTGCATATAACGTACACACTCACTTTCACAGCATTAAAGGCGCATACATGTTGCGAAACTAAGTTTTGGTCCATGGTATTTTGCTATTGGTCCATGGTATTTTGTCTGAGGTATTGACCCCAGGTATTGGGCCCAAGGTATTGGTCCTATGTGGTTTTGGACCATGGTATTGAGAGAATCCTAAACCAATATAAGGGGAAGAAGATCATTACGCCAAAGGGAAAGTGTGCAAGTGATGAATATCTGATGAAGTGTGAGATCTAGTATGCTGGTTATGGGTTTGTGCTGCTTTTCTTGATCTGAACCAAGGATGCACCTATGCAGTTGATGATGGATGATGGATTGGGATCATAATGCTTGGAATGTATTATCATTATGTGGTTTGATCATGGATAGACTAGATCTGAATTAATGATGCATGTTTTATTGTATAAATGTTATGATCTGGGTATGACTGATGTCTAGAATAGATACAAAGTTATGACTAAATATTTGCAGATCTGTACGCGGGTTCACTTTGGTAAAAGAACGTATACACGCTGGTTTGACTCATTAGAGTAGTGTATATAGTATGAGGTATGATATTTGAAGTTGCAGCTGGATCTATTTTTCGTTGTAGAATTCAGTGGCCTACTCTCTGTTCTGGTGACTGTGTTTTGTTGACAGGGTTTCATTGTTTCAGTGTTGGGCGATTCCGAGATTGATGATGCAAGTGTAGTTGATGGGTGTATTGTAGTGGTGCTTAATTTTGTGCTTCAATGTTGTTGATGGGTCCAATATGAAAATTGGATAAAATGTGGCCTTCAAATTATGGTGTTGTGCTTCAAGAGTATCCAGTATGAAAATTTACGAAACGTGGTCCTTGAAGGAAGCGAGAGGGTCGTAGCCTTCTGTAGGCTGGCACCTATGTACTGGTAAACATATCAGCTATTACAATAGCCAAACGGTTGGAGCTCCCTTCCAGTAGTAGCTGGAAAACGAGTGAAGGTTGGAGCCTTCAATAGGCCGACGCCTACATACTAGTAAACGTATCGGCTAGTACAAGATCCAGGCGGTTGTAGCTCCCTTCCAGTAGTAGTTGGAGAATGAGAGAAGGTTGTAGCCTTCTGCAGGTGGGTGTCTACATATTGGTATGAGTCTGCACTAGTACAAGGTTATAAATAGGATTTTCTTATATTAAATGAAGACGACAGCAAGTGGTTTTTGTCCCGCATTGGGTTTCCACCTTATATCATGGTGTTCATGTGTGTTTCTTATGTGTGACGATCTATTATGTTTTACTACACTTATTTAATATTTATATGGTTAATGAAGTTCTGATGCACTGATTAAAGATGAACATATAATGAATTAACCGAATCATAATTTTACTGGATATACGCTAGTTGCATTAAACACAGTTGTGTGTACACACGGGTTCCCTTAACTGAGGTAGCATATATGAATCTGATTATGCAAATGAAAAAGTTAGTTATTTGCTAATACTGATTCACCCCCCCCCCACTCTTAGTATTATTTCCAACAATTGGTATCAGAGGAGGTCCTTCGGTAGAATCTTGATTGCTTGAAGGAGATCCGTAGAACAATGGGAAAGAAAGTGCATCAGAAGACGAAGACAACTCAAAGGAACAATGGAAGCCTGTCGTTAAGTGGAAGCAACTATTCAGATTCTGAATCACCTCAGGTTGAATATGAAAAAGAAAATGAAGCATCAGATAAAATCATAGATCAACAAGATCTATTTAACAAAAGGGAGAGTGCCCTCAAAGAAGAAGCTATCAGCTTAAAAGCTCAGCTAGAGTGTGCCTTAAAAGTACATCAAATGTTGCAAGATGAAATGATATCATTGAAAAATAAGAAGAATGAAGAATTACCTCAAACAAATAAAGAACAAGAAAATGAGATTCTCAAATTAAGGCAACAAGTGGAAGAAGGAAGAAAGGATACATAAATCTTGAAGAAAAAACATCTAGAAAAGGAAGAGTAACATCAAGTTGAGATAAATATATTAAAAGGTAAATTAGAATAAAAGGATAAATTGTTACGATTTCAAGACAGTACAAAGATTTTGGATGATATTCTTAGTAGTCAAAGATCCCCTGCTATCAAAACTAGTCTTGTTTTACATGAATCTGTTGAAGGTGAATCTAGCTCTCAGGGTGAGGCAAGAAACTCTAATGCAAAACCTGAAATGCTCAACAAGGAGATAAGAGGTCAACCACATCAACAACCAAGGAAAGAAATATGTCAAAGAAAATCTTTTACTCCAAACTATGGAAGTGATAGTCGGTTATTTTCTCAGATGAATAGTCTTGATTTTTATGTATGTCATAATCTTGGACATGTTGCAGTGAGATGTAGAAGTAGAATGATGCAAGATCGTCACACAGAAAGATCATCACATTCTAGGTACTTTAAGGGATATTGTTTTGCTTGCAATATGTGTTAGGTCCATATAATACTAGTGATTACCCCATTACTATTGCAGTTGTATCCCTTAGTAATATTTTTGTGCCCCTATAGTCCCCATATTGTTATTATTGTGCCCCATAGAATCCCTCTATTGTTATTTTTGTGGCTTTATATTATTATTGTTAGGTCGGCTAGGTTATATTGTGACTCCTGAGATTCCTATTTATAGAAAGGAGGTTTTGTCATTTTAATCATCCAAGAATTGTTCATTTGTGTAATGTAAAGGAGGTTTCCCCCTCGAAGAGGCTGAATTCTAAGGCGTTCAACTATCTTTTCTATCTTTTTGTGAGTTGGTTTCATAACATTTGGTATTAGAGCATTGGATTCTAGGGTTTTTCTGCTTCAAATAGGTCATGTGGAATTTTCGCTATAACGTTTTTTCTACAATGTTTCAGAAGCTAAAAAAAAAACCATTTCAGACAAAATCACACTGAATTTTGGGTCCGAAATTTAGAGTTTTTCATATTCTATTTGCGGAGATATGATCTGAGGAAGTTGGTCTTTTTGTAGACTCTTCAATTACATTCCAAACAGGTGACTTGGCGAAAATCGTCATAACTTTCTCTCTGAGCATCGGATTGAAATTTCATAAGAAGGTGTATAAAGAGGACAGACTATAGTTTCTTGTATATATTTATCAGGGCCAAAGGTCGAAACAGTTACTTGTGGCACGTCGTACACGTTTGCTCTACTGAACTAGTCTATAATCAGGTCACTATGGGAGATTTGGCATAACTCTTCCTTGGAAAATCCAATTTGGATCAGAATGGTGGCATTGGAAAGAGGACACAGAGGGCTACTACAGATCTCAATTTCGGAACTGGACGATCTGAAATTACAAAGATACATCAGATTCAATATCAAGCTTCTACAAAGTGAAAAAAAGTTTGTAGTTTTTTCTAATTTTTGCATAAGCTTGGTTTGAAAAATTAGTTTAAAGGAATTCAAAGGGCATAATAAAGCTTATTATCAATAATTGATGCCTTGAGGAAAAAAATGAAAACACCTAGTAAGCAACCTTAAATCTCTAGCATGACTCATGAAGAAGAGGAAGAAATGCAACATGATATATCAAAAATACGAGACCAAGTGCAACAAGTGTCACTTGCACAAAAAGGAACAGAATCTAAGATGGATGATTTAAAGAAAGATGTAGAAGCTAAGATGGATGGTTTAAAGAAAGGTGTATAAGATAAGATGGATTGTTTAAGGAAAGACATAGAAGCTAAGATCAATGACGTGGAAGCTAAGATGGGCGATTTGAAGATATATTTGAAGACAGGCATGGAAGATTTGAAGACAGATTTGAAGACAAATTTAACAAAGTTTCTACAAGAAATGCTTACTAATGGGGAAAGAGTAGTAAAGGAAACTCATGATGAGAACAAAAGAAATGTTAATCATGATTTCATAGACTCTAATGTTGCATCGAAGGCCCACCATATTCCAAAAATTGATATGAAAAAGTTTGATGGCAAGGATCCCGCAACATGGATATTATAGATGGAGCAATTTTTCGATCTCAATAATGTGCAAAACACAAAAAAGGTACGTATTGCAACTTTATATTTGGAACCAAATCAGTTTGTATGGTATGAATGGCTTTGCTCTCATAAACAAATTATCACTTGGGCAATTTTTAGAGAAGAATTGACAGCACATTATGAGTATACAAAAAGAAACACTTTTTTTAGCCAATTGATAAGTCTCAAACAAAAGGGTTCAATAATAGAGCACATTGAGGAGCTCCAAAAATTGAAAATAAGGGTAAAAACTATTTCGGAGGAGCATAGGATTGATGTGTTCATAGGGACTTTAAAGGATAATATCCAACATCATGTTCACCTTTGGGAACTTGTTTCATTAGAGAAGGCATTCAGGTTAGCAAGAAAAATGGAAAGCAAAATTATGACAACCAGGAAGCATACCACTCACAACTATAAAGATGGAAGTGTTGTTGCCCCTAGTCTTCCACAAACTATAAGGATCACACCGCAACAATTGGAATAGAAAAGAGAATAAGGACTTTGTTATAGTTGTGATAGCAAATACACTAAAGGTAATAAGTGTGCTAAGAAGTAGTTATTTTACATAGATTGTGAAGAGGAGGAAGAAAATGAGCAAGAAAGGTCAAAAGAAGAGGATATATTCTAGGAACAAAGCCTAGATAAAGAAGAAATGAATCTGACCATATCCTGTAACGCATTGGCTGGAAACCACTCCTCAAACCATCACGGTAGAAGGACAAATCAAGAAGAAAAAGGTAATAGTGTAGATTGATTGAGGAAGTACCCACAATTTTATTCATTGTAAGATAGCAAAAGAATTGAATTGCTTCCTATATCCAGCACCAGAGTGTCAAGTGATGATTGCAAATGGAGAAATGATAAATTGCTTTGGAAAGTGCCATAATATCAAGCTATCCATGGGAGGATATGTATTGACTAGCCCAATGCTTTCCATTCCAATGGGAGGTGCCGATGTTTTACTAGGAGTCCAATGGCTACAATCCTTGGGTATAATAACTTTTAATTTTCAAGAACTTTTCATGAATTTTTTTGCAGAAGGAAAGGAAGTTGAATTAAGGGGTATTGCAGGGAAACTGAGAAAGATAATCAGCTCTAATGGTATGACAAAGCTTCTAAAAAATCAACAAAGAGGTATAATTACACAATTATGTTCGCTAGATGTTTTCACATCGGAATCATCTATTTCTCCAGATCTCCAAAAAGTCTTGGACAATCATTCCAAGGTATTTGAGACTCCCAATGGTCTCACACCTATTCGTGATCATAATATTGCTATTCATCGGATTCCAAGAAATGTTCCTCCAAACATCAGGCCGTACAGATATCCCTATGCCGAAAAGAGTGAAGTTGAACATATGGTTGCAGAAATGTTAGAGGCTAGTATAATTCAACCTAGTCAAAGTTGTTTCTCTGCTCCATTAGTATTGGAGCATAGGAAGTATGGATCATGGCACATGTGTCCAGATTATAGGGAGCTAAACAAGCTCACTATTAAAGATAAGTTTCCCATTCCTGTCATTGATGAATTACTTGATGAATTGCATGGATCAATTTACATCACCAAGTTGGATCTTCGTTCAGGATCATCAAATTAGAATGAAGACTGAAGACATTCTGAAAACAACATTTAGAACTCATGAGGGTCATTATGAATTTTGGTCATGCCTTTTGGCCTTACAAATGCACCTTCTACATTTCAATGTTTGATGAATTCCATTTTCAAACCCTTCCTTAGAAAATTGGTGTTAGTATATTTTGATGATATACTAATATACAGCAAGTCTTGGAAGGATCATGGTGAACATGTTGACAGGGTGCTACAACTATTGGAGGAGAAACAATTATATGCAAAAAAGATCCAAATGTTTCTTTGGAGTATAAGAGGTGGAATGTCTGGGTCATATTGTATGTCATGAAGGAGTTAAGGTAGACCCTAGCAAAATTAAAGCCATTAAGGAATGGAAAATCCCCATACCAATAAAGCATCTGTGAGGATTTCTCGGGTTGACAGGGTATTATCACAAGTTTATTAAGAATTATGGGAGAATAGCAGCACCTCTAACAACATTATTGAAGAAATATGCATTTTCATGGACACCAGAAGCAGCAAAGGCCTTCGAACATCTTAAAGAGGCAATGTGCCAACCACCAGTCTTAGCTACACCAGAATTCACAAAAACCTTTATTGTGGATTGTGATGCTTTAGGAAATGGAATTCGTGTTTTTTTAATGCAAGATAAAAGACCCATTTCTTTTGAAAGTCATCCAATCAAGGGAAAGTGTTTACATAAAGCTATTTATGAGAAGGAAATGTTGGCAATACTACATGCACTTAAGAAATGGTGACCTTACCTAATGGGAAGACACTTCAAGGTAAAAATAGATCATGATAGCCTTAAATACATTTTAGAACAAAGATTATCCTCTAAAGAGTAACAAAAGTGGGTCACAAAGATGTTGGGTTATGGCTTTGAAATCATCTACAAAAAAGAGAAGCAAAATGTGGTGGCAGATGCACTCTCAGGAATGGATGAGGATGTGGAAGCATTGTTGTGCGTCATTTCAATTATCCAACCAGAATGGATAAACGAAGCAAGGGAGGAATGGAAGAATAATGAAAAAGTGTGGGCACTTATTCGAAAGTTACAACAAGATTCCAGTACATGTAATACATTTAGCTGGAAAAATGATTCATTATGGTACAAAGATCACTTATACCTCTGTAAGAATTCCTAACTCAAACAAAATATTCTAATGGAATTGCACACTTCTCCCTTAGGAGGGCACCTAGGATTTTTAAAAACTTACCATAGGTTTAAGATGGATTTTTTTTGGGATGGCCTTAAATCAGATATTCAAAAGTTTGTGGTGGAATGTTTGGTTTGCCAACAAAATAAAGTGGAAAATATTAAGACCCCGGGTCTATTACAACCTGTATCCATTCCAAGCCAATGTTGGGACAAGGTTTCAATGGATTTTATCACAGGTTTACCCAAGTCTGAGGGAAAGAGTGTCATCATGGTGGTAGTTGACATACTTACGAAGTATGCACATTTTGTGCATTATCACATCCATTTAAAGTTAGTACAGTTTCTACTGCATTTATGGAAACAATTCAAATGCTACATGGAAATCCAAAGATTATTGTAAGTGACAGAGATCCAATTTTCACTGGAAATTTTTGGACAGAATTATTTTCTTCTCTTGGTACTCAGTTAGCTCATAGCTCATCTTATCATCCTCAATATGATGGGCAAACTGAGATAGTAAACAAATGTTTGGAAGGATATCTCTGTTGCTTTGTATCTAATAAACAAACACAATGGGTCAAATGGTTTCCTCTGGCTAAATGGTGGTATAACACTTCCTCCATACAACAACAAAAATGACCCCATTTATGGAACTTTATGGATATCAGCCACCATCCATCACATCATATTTAAGAGAAAATTCTTAGGTTCAAGCAGTGGAACATCACATCAAACATCAACAACAAGTCCTCCAACTCTTAAAGGATAACCTCATGTTGGCACAGAATAGAATGAAACAACAGGCATATCAACATCATAGTGAAAGAAATTTTGATGTAGTTGATTGGGTATTCCTATGGCTACAACCATATAAACAAATGTCCCTCAAGCAAGCTAAGAAGGATAATAAATTATCACCAAAGTATTATGGTCTGTACAAGGTGTTGCAAACGATTGGTACGATGGCATAGGAATTGGAGCTTCCTGCAGCTTCTCGAGTGCACCCAATTTTCCATGTTACAGGTTTAAATAAGGTTATAGGCGAAAAGCTCCCAGTTCAAACAATATTGCCAGAACTTGACGAGGAAGGAAAAATTATATCGGAACTGGAAGCAGTCACAAAAACAAGAACTCGACAACTACAAAATTGATCAACTTTGGAGTATCTCATCGAGTGGAAGAACTTATTTGCTGAAGATTCCACATGGGAGGATGAGAATTTTATACAAAAGAATCCAAAACTACTCAAGCATTGAGGACAACACTTTTTTGAAGGAGAGGGGCATGTTAGGTCCCTATAATACTAGCGATTACCCCATTACTATTATATTTGTATCCCTTATTAATGTCTTTGTGCCCCGATTATCCCCATATTGTTATTACTGTGCCCCATAGAATCCCTCTATTGTTATTTTGTGGCTTTATATTATTATTGTTAGGTCGGCTGGGTTATATTCTGACTCTTAGACTCCTATATATAGAAAGGAGTTTTTTTCATTTGAATCATCCAAGAATTGTTCATTTGTGTAATGTAAAGGAGGTTGCTCCCTCGAAGAGGCTAAATTCTAAAGAGTTCAACTATTTTTTCTATCTATTTGTGAGTTGGTTTCATAACAATATGTTTGGTCACAAAGCCATTGACTACTATAGAAGGAATATGAAACATGTAATATTTTATGCATGTAACAATTTTGGACATATAGCAAAGGAATGCTAGAGAATATTTTGGGCACCATACCAAAAGGAGAAAACATCATCACAATCGAAGATATGGAAGAAAAAGGAAGTACAGTCAGAAAGATGTGGCATAACAGAGTATACAGACGTGACAAACTCAGAGGGAGATGAAGGTATGGAACCTCAGTCTTCTAAATATCATACACAATTTTCATAACTACAAGTTGCGTGTATACGCAATTCCGAAACTGCATGGTCACGTATATGTTGGTTTGAGGAAAAGCAGTGGGACAGACTCAAGAAAAAGGGTCTGATATGATTCAGTCAATTATTTGCTATGTTTGATAATGGTTACAATCTACTCATGATGTGTGGAAATGTGTTGTTACTCATAAGATGTTGTTTAGAAGTGCTTTGATCCTAACTTGATGATGATGATGCCTTGATACTTCTTGCTGGTATATGCATGATCAGATCTAAGAGTGAATAGATGGAACATGTTCAGGGGGAGCATATGCTTTGAATAAATGCATTGTTGGCATGATGGTTAGAAATCCTTGGTGATGATGCTTATGTGGCTAAATGATTATTAGTTGGCTAATAGAATGGTATTGTAGGTTACAAGTCTAGATGTTGGTGACAGATTCTTATGGTGCAGATCATATATGGTGTATGATAGTTGTTGATGACTATCATGGTCCTGTTTAGATTGCTAGTCATTGTTATAAAAGTCATGTATATAATTTGATGTAAAGGTCATGAAAAAACCTAATTTGTAACCCCAATTTGCATGGGAAGGATGATGTAATAATTTCTATTTCAGTCATGTATAACATTTGGTATATCCCCACTTGGTTGGAAGATTGATGTATGTATGAGTCATAGGAAGTTCATACTCACTTAGTTGAGTTGTAGAGTCATGTTATTCTTTTGAAAAATATTTTTGCATGCTCGTCATGTGCTCAGCGGGAGCATGGATGGATTGATACATCTTAGTTTGTACAAAGGGGGAGCTCAATCAAAGTTTTCAACATGTACTTGGGGGGAGTATGGACAACTAAATGTATATCAAGCGAGAGAATATCTTGGGCCGCCCTTTTCCCTTGATGTCAAAAGGGGAGAGTGACTTGGTGTGGTTGTTGCCATCAAGTCCAAAGAGGGAGATTGTTCGCATTAAGGTACAGGTATGACACAAGTGTTGTCCTTGATGGAAACTCTCTCGTATGGAAGATCATAGTATAGCAAGTAAATAGCAAGAATGATGAAAGAAAGGTATGCACAAGTTCATCATTGACCAAGCCGCGTATACACGCAGGTTCTCTATAAACAAGGGCACGTATAACATACATAAACACTTTCATAGAAGTAAAGGAGCATACATATTGGAAAACTAAGTTTTGGGCCATGGTATTTTGGTATTGGTCCATGGTATTTTGTCCGAGGTATTGACCCTAGGTATTGGGTCCAAGGTATTGGTCCTACGTGGTTTTGGACCATGGTATTGAGAGAGGCCTAAACCAACATAAGGAGAAGAAGATCATTAGGCCAAAGGGCAAGTGCGCAAGTGATGAATATCTTATGAAGTGTGAGATCTAGTATGATGGTTATAGGTTTTGATGCTTTGCTTGATCTGAACCAAGGATGCACCTATGCGGTTGATGATGGATGATGAATCAGGATCATAAGGCTTGGAATGTATTATCATTATGTGGTTTGATCATGGATAAACTAGATATGAATTATTGACACATGTTTTACTGCATAAATGTTATGATCTGGGTATGACTGATGTTTGGAATAGTTACAAAGTTATGACTAAATATTTGTAGATCTGTACGCTGGTTCACTTTGGTAAAAGCGGTATACACACTGGTTTGGCTCATCATAGTAGCACATACAGAATGAAGTATGATATTTGAAGTTGCAGTTGGATTTGGTTATTGTTTCAGAATTCTTTGGTCTGCTCTGTTTTCTGGTGACTATGTTTTGTTGACAGGGTTTCAGTGCTTCAGTGTTGGGTGATTCAGAGATTGATCATACAGGTGTAGTTGATGGGTGTATTGCAGTGGTGATTAATTTTGTGCTTCAATGTTGTTGATGGGTCCAGTATGAAAATTTGATGAAACATGGCCTTCTGATTATGGTGTTGTGCTTTAGGAGTATCCAGTATGAAAATTTATGAAACATGATCCCTCGAGGAAGAGAGAAGGTGATAGCCTTCTATAGGTCGACACCTACATACTGGTAAACGTATTAGCCCGTACAAGAGCTAAGGGGTTGGAGCTCCCTTCCAATAGCGGCTGGAAAATGTGTGAAGGTTGGAGCCTTCAGTAGGTCGGTGCCTATGTACTAGTAAACATATCAGCTAGTACAAGAGCCAGGGGGTTGTAGCTCCCTTCCAGTAGTAGCTAGAAAACAATAGAAGGTTGTAGCCTTCTGCAAGAGGGTTCCTGCACACTAGTATGGGTCTACGCCAGTGCAATATTGTAAATAGGTTTTTATTATATTAAAGGAAGATGGTAGCAGGTGGTTTTTGTCCCGCATTGGGTTTCCACCTTATATCATGGTGTTCTTGTGTGTTTCTTATGTTTGATGATCTGTTCTGTTTTACTACACCTATTTACTATTTATATTGTTAATGAAGTTCTAATGCACTAATTAAAGATCAACATATAATGGATTAACTAAATCATAAGTTTACTGGATATACGCTAGTTGCATTAAACACAGTTGCATGAACACGTGGGTTCCCTTAATTGAAGTAGCGTATATGAATTTGATTATGGAAATGAAAAGGTTAGTGATTTGCTAATACTGATTCAGCCCCCGCCACTCTTAGTATTATTTCCCACACATTAACCAAAGGTGAAACATCGACATGATATCCAGAGGTCGATGGGGATGGTCGATCCAGATTTTGAGACCATACCTCTAAGACTCTGGGAATGCCAGGACATTCTTGGAGGAGATGATCACCCTTACATAAATTGCAAGGGAATCTGACCTTCCGTGAACGATCGGAAGGTTTTTCGATAGGAAGTGCATTTAGAGCAATAGTTACATGCTTGGCCTCCCACTTATCTGACTTCTTCTTCTTCGTCTTCTTCTTCTTCTTCTTCTTAGCTTCCTAGTTACTGGATTTCAAACTTTCACCAGGCGAAGTAGAAAAGGAAGAGGAAGGAATAGGGGAAGAAGGGGAGAGGTTGACCTTAGAATCAACATGATCTTATTCAAATGAAGGGGATGGTGAGGCAGGAGTTGGGACACTTGAGATCACCAAGGTCGAAAATAAATAGAAAGGTAAACCAATGGTTAAACCAGGGAGGGACAACATTGCCATATAAGGAGCACCAACATTTCCAAAAGAAGGAAAAGGACTAGGATTCCCATTCGAAGGGAACCCTTGACTAGTAGACTCTAGGAATGTTTCCATTGGAATCGACCCTAAATAATCACTAAGGAAGATAACTTTAACCAAAAATATTTTGTGGGTAGTTAATTTTAAGACAGTAAAACAAAAATTTGCCTTTTCATATTTTAAGAGTTAAGAAAAGGATCAAAGGTGACTAGTTGCTTTCAGAATTAATGAGCTCGAACTGACAAGTGCTCAATGATCTTTTCAAATTTAAAGATTTATTAAAGATCAAAAATGGCTACTTAGGGTACTCTAGGCATAAAGGATTATCAGGTAACCATGAACTATGGAATACCTCCAAGCGAACCGAGAAGGACAGGCAGAAAATCTCATCGAATGTTGTGTTTGGTGTATCACATTTACAAGGCAGTAGACTCAGCTTCCTACGGATAAAGGATTGCAAACCTAGTGGGGTCTCCCTCTATATACACGACGTTAGAAGGAGCACAAGTCCATACTAGCACTGGCTAGTGCCAAATCAAAAGACAACTGCTAGGTTTGAAGGCACTGGAACACGTCTCTAGCCTAGACTTCTAAATATGAGCATTAAGTTTCAATGCTTCTTTAGGTTAATTCAATATATTTTAACGGTTTATCTTGAATTAGGTTTCAATTACAAGTCCCTATCATTGTCATCTGAAGAAACTCCTACATGCAGCTATATGAGAAAATAGATCTTTTTCTTTGATGAAAATCAACACTATTTGAGGGATAGAGAGAACACAATCAATGAAACAATCAAAGAATGAAATCTTTCACTACGATATGTCCTAAATGCACTCAATATTCCCTTAACAACAAAAGAAGTTTCATTGCATTTCCAATGCTTATGATGATGCAATTATAGCTTCTCAATGATGCTACTAATACAATATTTTCACTTAAGTACACTAGAATGATGTTCTTCTTTTCATAAAATGCAAAATGAATCTTTCACATAAAGCACTTTAATGAAAATTTCATAGTTCTGAACAAACAAGCATCAATCAAATCCAAAGCATGAGAAATGAAACTAAAAGCAACTTCTTCCCTGGATCGAACAAACCAAACACATAAAAGCTTCAATTGACAAACCAAGCAATGTAATCTATGCTCAAAATGAGAAAAGAGACACTCTAAATAAGAGAACAAATGAGACTCTTTCACTCATTCAATTGAAAATGAAGAAAACAAAGCATCCTAGTCACTTCTGTGAGGAAGAAGAGAGTTCGAGGGTCAAGACACATTGGCATTGGAATGGGAGAAATTTTTATTTTTTCTTAACTGAGAGACCAGAGTGACTTTTGGGCAAAAAATAGCACTGATCGGCACGACCGGCATGACTTTCAAGCTAAAACTAGCATTGAAAGGCATAATCGGGGCGACTATTTGGCCAAAAATAGCATTGATCAAGGGATTCAAAGAAAAAATGAAAAGTAACTTCACACAGGGCCAGACTTAACACATCAGAGGGTGGGCTAAACCAAGCAAGCACACAAAGAAAGCTAAATTAAGCTTTCTATTCAAGGAGGAAATGGTCTAAAAGGCTTACGACATCAAAATCATGAGAGAAAAACACACTAGCCAAGATTGGGAACAAACCCTAAACTTCACTTACAGGCATCAGTGCGACTGCATAACTAACAACAAGCACGAGAGGCTGGTCAGTGTGACTATTTCTCAGCATATGACACCGATTGGCGTGCCTATCAATGAATTAAGCATGTTGAGTGAGGGAGCTAAGAAAAAAAAAAAAAGAAAAAAGTAAAAGCTAGGACCAAATCTACTACTATGAATTTCAAACTCAGACTAGTAAGCAAAGGAAAAGAAACAGAACCAAATGGAAAAAGTGGAACTAGAAAAGTTCACACAAAATCATGAAATCCCAAATCAGACAAACAGAACGATTGGTTCCCCAATATGGTCACCAATTTTTGGTGAAGAAAAATTATAAGTGAAGGCACAAACAAATTCCTCTAGCCCAATAATGGGTCTAGCCACAACTTATACATTCTACGAAATATTTCCTTAGGTTAGAACCAAATAAGAGGACATACCTCTTAGTATGCTTATCTTGTTTGATGATGTCCTTGCTTGCTTGCTCCAGCTATCTCTTGCTTCCTTCTTCAAACACCTGAAACAAGTAAACAACATCAAACAACAATCGTGATAATAGACAAATTGTAATTCAACCTACTTAACAAGTCAAGAAACATTAAGCCATGAATATAAGATGAAAAATCATGTAGGAAATCGATTGATAGTTGCATATATATTGAATCAAGAATAGATTACAACCATTGTCTTGACACTGTCGTTCTCCTCTAGCAATACCAGGGTCCCACACACTTCTACTAGCACTCTATGATGGCCTCAACAACAATAGTTTTAAGGCTCTTCCCTTTAGGCTTTAATCCAAAACAAATTGACACTTCTCCCTCACACAACTAGAGAGCTACAACTATGAATAGCTTAATATTTACTCCAAACTTAACTAGCACTACCACACCAACATTAAGACTACAACACTAACACTAGCTTGTGCTTGGGAAAAAGGGAGGTTTATATAGGATGGATGGATGGGAGATGGATCCTCTCCTCATGGGAGAAAGTCTTATCTCTTGAGGTAGTTCCATCATTATAGGAGAAAGGAGCCCAAACTAACATCCTCGAGCCCATCCGACCAAACCATTTATCAGACTTCAATTATGAAGCTTCTAGAGCTGGAAGCTTCAGCTCTATATTTAAAAAGCTTTCCATAAGAGGATCGGAACAAATGGAACGAAGCTCAGTCGCTCTAGTTAGCGCTAGGGACAGTGTTAATCCCTAGATATCAGCGCAAGGAAGAAAAGGGCCATTAGCGTCGATCTTGTAAACTGGGAAAAATAGAAGTTTTTTGGGAAATTGTGTGAAAGGGAATTGTTCTACTCATGAAGTGATCCAGGTGGATATTGGTGGCCACCCACCAAGTCCACTTGGACCCCCACCATTGTTTCTTTCAACTTTTCAGTTTCCTTAATTATAGCACAATTTACTATTTTTAGCATTTTTTCGGGTCCTGAACTTTTGGAGTTGTTTTGAGTCCCTAAATGACAGTCTTTTGGAATACTGGGAACAACATGGGTCCATGGACCAATGTTTCTCTTCCCTAAGTTGTAGTTCTTAGATAGATATTTCTAACGAGATATTGCACGTTTCAAATAGAGATCGTATGCCAAAATTACGACCTAGGGAAGTTGATGTACCAATTTACCCAAGCGGGGCCCACAATTTGGAATTTCATCTTCTAGGGTTAGGTTTTTGGATGGTTAGGGTTTTCCATTATTTCTCAACAATAAATAGTCTTTCGACCCTCACTGTAACACAGTTCAGAGACATGTAGCCACCACATCTCTTCTCAAGGATAAGCTACCATCACCCTGGCCATATTTAAATAGGAATGAAACAAATTACAAATATAACCATACATATAGAGATGCAATAGAAATAATACTTTATTTCATTATTGTAAAATACTGAAATATGCTTACAAATAGAAATGGAAATAAACTAGCTAGGGCAATGGTAGCTTATCTCTGAGAAGAGATGTGGTAGCTACATGCCTGTGAATTGTGTTATAATGAGGCTCGAAGGCTTATTTATTGTTGAGAAACAATGGAAAACCCTAAACATAAAAAAATCTAACCCTAGAAGTTGAAACGCCAAACTATGGGTCATGTTTGGGTAAATTAGTACATCAACTTCTCAGGGTCGTAACTTTGGCATACGATCTCCGTTTGACACGCAAAATACTTGGCTAGAAATATCTATTTGAGAACTACAACTTTAGGAAGAGCAACATCGGTCCATGGACCCATGTTGCTCCCAGGTTTCCCAAAAAACGTCGTTTAGGGCCTCAAAACAGCTCTGGAAGTTCAGGACCCAAAAAGTTGTTAAAAATAGTAAACAGTGCTATAATTAAAGAAACTAAAAAGCTAAAAGAAATAATGGTGTGGGTCCAAGTGGACTTGGTAGGTGGCCACCAATATCCACCTAGTTCATTCATCCCCCCTGAGGAAGTAATGGTCCCCATTGTGTTGAGTTCCTCCATGAGATGAGGAAACTTTTGCTGAACTTGGTCCCTCGTGAGACACTTGCCCTAGTGAAAGAGTTGGCCTGCTTTGACAACTCGATATAGATGGATATTCTGTTGGCGAGTGTTCTTTATCTGTGTGCCCATGATTTGATTAGTTGCAACTTTTTCCATGCAATCTGGATTTAACTCTGTGGGTGTGAGTTGTTCTGCAATGTCGGATGTGTCTAGTAATGGTGGAAAGTATGGCCGAAGGCAGTCCACATTAAACACTAGGTGCAGGCGAAGAAATGGGGGAATGCTGAGCTCAAATGCGTTGTCTCCCACAACCTTGGTAATGGTGTAAGGACCATATTGGAGTGATATGAGTTTCCAATAGGATTCGGTAAGGTGTTCCTTTTGCAAATGCAATCAGACTTTGTCGCCCACCTGAAACTTGTGTGGAACCCGATGTTGATCATGTCATTGCTTGTACTTGGCATTTGATTTCTCTAGAATGTCGTGGATGTGCTGGCAAAATTCTTGGATGTGCTCAATGAAGTTGTTTTCCTTATCTATTTTGGAATGGAAATGAGCCAAATCTACGTGAGTAGCTGCAAATGGCATGGCCACATCAATGGGACATAGTAGCTGGAATCCCAAGCCCACCTGAAAAGGGTTGTGGCCATTCGAGCTGTGGAGAGCCCAATTGTAGCCATGTTGAACATAGGGGAGGCTCTCATCCCATGTGCATGGATGATTTGAGTTGTACATGCACAGAATGTGTACGATCATCCTGTTGACAACCTCTGTCTGGCCATCAGTTTGAGGATAGAAGGCTATGGACATAGTGAGTTTGGTGTCTAGCATCGACTAGAGACTGGACCAAAATGTACTGTGGAACCTGCTCTCCTGATCTGAGATGATATACTGTGGGATCCAAAAGTGTACCCACACTCATTCAAAGAAGAGTTGAGTAGTCACTTCTGCTATGATATTCTTCTTGTAGACCGCCATAATGGCCATCTTCGAGAACCTGTTGACGACCACAAGAACATAGTTGTTTCCATGCTTAGTATAAGGAAGGCCCGACATGTAATCCATGGAGATGGATTCCCATGGTCAACTACAGGTACGCAGTAGGGTATAGAGGCCTTTCTTCTTGATGGTCAGTTTGGCAATGGTGTAGGCAGTGCATGATCTGATGTACTTCTCGACATCCTGTCGAAGATTCGGCCAATAGATATACTTTTTTAGTACTGCTACCATTTTCTCGACCCCGAAAAGCCCAGGAGCTCGACTACAGTGTGCTTCCAAAATCATCTTGGCACACTCACTTTTAGGAACACAAAGGTGACCCAAGTTGCATAATAGGGCATCTTAGAGGTGAAAATATGGAACATGCTAACCCTCCATGAGTGTCTGGTATGTGTGGCCAAATTCTAGGTTGCTTTTGTAGAGAAGTGGCTAATCAAAAGTATCATGCCCACAAGAGTTCAACATGGTGGTTAACACCATGATCGGTGGTTGACTGAGGCAATATACAACATTACTGGTGTTTCCCTTCTTATACTTGATATTCAAATGGAACTATTGCAGGTATGTGGACCACTTTTGATGGTGATCATTATGTAATTTCCCTTGGGTCTATATGAAATGTAGTGGTTAGTGGACTATGTGGATGACCGTTTCCTTCCCCAAAATGTAATTCTTCCATTTTTCAGCAAGCTTGCACAATGAAATACATCTCTTTGTCATAAATGGGATACTTCCTCACTATGTCTGAAAGTGTCTCAGTGTGATATATCACTTGATTTTCGTGTTGAGTAAGGACTACCTCAATAGCATAGTCAGAGGCATCTGTCTTGGCCTCAAATGGTTGTTGCAAGTATAGTAATGTGAGCACTAGTGCTCATCAGAGGCAATCTGTCAACATTGTGAATGCCTTCTGTTGAGATTCAAACCAAAAGAATTTTTCTTTCGCTCCTCCCTTGGTGACTTGACTCAAGGGCCAAGTGATATGAGAAAATCCCAACATGAACTTGTTGTAGAAGTTGGCAAGACCTAGAAATTTGTGGAGCTTTGTCAGAGTGGTTGGGGATGGCCAATCTCGAATGACTTGGATCTTAGCTTGATCCACATGCACCCCCCCGTTCATCAATAATGTATCTGAGATACTAAACCTAGGTCATGCCAAAAGTGAATTTCTCCAAATTGGCACATAACTTATGTTGTCACAGTATTTGGAGAACCTGTTGGATGTGGTGGAGGTGCTCTTCCCAACTCTGGCTGAATATCATAATGTCATCCATGTATACCACTATAAATGAGTTGGTGAATGGCTGCAATATGTCATCCATTAGCCTCGTGAATGTTGCAGGAGCATTCATCAATTCGAAAGGAATAACCAACCATTTGAAAAGGCCCTCCTTGTCTTTGAAGGTAGTCTTCCACACATCAGAGGGTTCAATTGGTACTTGGTGATATCATGACTTCAAATCGATCTTGCTAAAATATTTTGCCCCCTTCAATTAGTCCAAGAGGTCATCAATCTGTAGGATCAAGTACCTATAATGGATAGTGATATTTTTCAGCACCCGATAGTCAATATAGAGTCTCCAAGTCCCATCCTTCTTCTATACCAACACAATCAGGCTCCCACAGGGCGATAAACTCAGACGGATGTGACTTTTCCGCAACAACCCTTGAATCTACCTCTTGATTTCATCATTTTCCAGAACGGAGTGTCGATAGATTGGTCCATTGGGAAGTGGTGCACCTAGGGTCAGATCAATGGAGTGGTTAACTTGACAATGCAAAGGAATCCCTGTGGGGGAGGTGAAGATGTCCTTGTACTCCTCCATGACCTTGTCCATCTATAATTGTTGTGCGGAGGGGCCTTGTCCGGAGGTCATGGCCACTGTCTTATTCTTCCCTTGAGGGCATATCATCAGGAAAAAAAATTTCCCGATTTCGGAAATGAGCTTACTGCATTGTTTTGCAGTAACTAAAGAGATGGCAGTAAGCGGTGCTACCTCCAGTACCCTGTACAACTTATTTCCCAAAGTAACAATAACAACACGAGGCCTTGATTCATACACAACATGACGCTTCCACAAGTACAGTTGTCCTAATAATACATCACAAACATCAAGGGGAGCAACGACACACAATACCTCAGCCATGAAGGGCTTGATGTTGTATGGAAGGTGACACTACTAGCTCATGCAAAGATCCCATCCTTGGTAAATCCATCCAATGGTGTACAGTTGTGGATATGTTGTGGGTTTTCCATTGTTTCTGAACAATAAATAGGCCTTCGAGCCTCATTGTAACACAGTTCAGAGGCATGTAGCTACCACATCTCTTCTCAAAGATAAACTACCATCACCCTAGCTATTTTATTTCCATTTCTATTTGTAAGCATATTTCAGTATTCTATAGTAATGAAATGAAAATAAACTAGCTAGGGTGATGGGAGCTTATCTCTGAGAAGAGATGTTGCAGCTACATGCCTTTGAGTTGTGCTACAATGAGGCTCGAAGGTCTATTTATTTTTTAGGAACAATGGAAAAACCTAAACATCCAAAAACCTAACCCTAGAAGATGAAACGCTAAACGGTGGGCCATGTTTGGGTAAATTGGTACATCAACTTCCCGAGTTCGTAACTTTGGCATACGATATTCATTTGACACGCACAATATCTTGTTAGAAAGATCTATCATTTAGGGCTTCAAAACAGCTCTTAAAGTTCACAACCAAAAAAACTGCTAAAAATAGTAAATTGTGCTATAATTAAAGAAACTGAAAAGCTAAAAGAAACAATGGTGGGGGTCCAAGTGGACTTGGCATGTGGCCACCAATATCCACCTAGAACATGAGGAGGGACATAGTGGAAGTTTCTTCATGAAGGGAAAGCATGTAGGGTTCACTGTAGAGGTCCTCTAGGATCAAGGAATGGGGAGTACAAGGACAGTGACAAAATGTTGTGTAACACCTAGTGGTACAAAACAGTAACTAAATAATTCATCATTAGCATGATTATCTTAAAAACCTACTCTAAGATATTAAAAAATAATTAAATGTAATAAAATGAGGAAAATTTACCCCTATATGTTTGTTGAAGGGCTTTGGGATCAGAAACATAGAAATCTATGATATTATAGATAAGTTCTAGGTAAAATATTAGGGTAGTAATGGAAAGCGGGGAAAATAATTATGTCAAAATAGGAGGCCAACAATGACTTTTTGGTGATTCAAAATTTTTAATAAAGTGGAAAATTAGGAGCATTATTATTTATTGAAATTGATCCTAATGGTACTTTGGAAGTTACTTCGTTACTTAAGCCTCTAGAAATATCATCCATGATTCGTGAAGAACAAAAGATATCTAGTACCAACTATTCAAGTTGGAAGGTCAATTATCATGGATGAAATAAATAATGAAGGAAAGCAAGGAATAAATGTAAAATGACAAGGGAAAAATGAAAAATGTCAAGGTAGTAATATAAAAATACAACAAGGAAGTAAAAAAAAATTGTTATTGAAAATAAGGAAGAAATAAAAAAAAAATATATGATTTTATTCAATGATGGAGATCTAAGGAAACCATGAACATAAGGTGAAGTGGGTGGTGAGACTCAATGACGTATGGAGAGTATTGTATCACAATTTGAAAGAAAACGATATTGAATCACTAAACCTTAATCATAAATTTTGAATCGAATATGCACAGCATTAGGGCTTCAGGTTAGCACTAATGAACTACTACATTCTGGAGACTAACATGAGGAATTTTGATGGCAAGGATTAATAGTCTAGATGAAGCAATTCATTCATCTATACTAAGTGATATCATTACAAAAGATAAATATGGCATTAACGTATTTAGAAAAAAAATAGTTTGTATGATATTAATAACTTTGTGAAAGGAAAAGGGACTCTCTTTTATTTGGGTGCACTTTTACTGGGGAATTGATACCACATTATGGTGATTTTAAAAGAAATAAATTCATTATCCAATTGGTAAATCATTGGTAAAAGGGTCCAATTCTAGAACATATTCAATAGTTTCGAATGTTAAAAGTGTCAAGGTAAAGAAAATTTGATAAGATAATTTATCAGACCTCTTTATGAAAACTATAAAATAAAGCATCCAACACGAGGTGCATATATTTGAACCTAAATCCCTAGTTCATATGTTTATTATAAAAAGGAAAGTTACAAGTAAAAATATGGCTATTACAAAATTCATCACTAATAATTGTAGAGAGCATCATTCTCCCCTCTTAAATTGATAAGGTTGACACCTTAATAAATTAATGAAAGAAGATCAAAGAGACTATGTTTTAACTATGACATAAAGTATAGTAAGGGGCATAAATGTGGTGAAAGGTAGTTATTCTACATATATTATGAAAATGAAAAAGATAAAGAAATGGAACCATAAAAAAATTTAGAGTTAGAAGAGATTACTTCAATAATATCTTTTCATGCACTCATTGGCATCAATTCCCCAATTACCTTCAAGATTGAAGGATATATCCAAAAGAAATGGTATCAATGTTGATTGATTTAGGTACTACCAATAAATTCATCAATTAAAATTTCATAAAAAATATTAACTACTTTGTATATCCACAAACAAAATTTGAATAAATGATCGCAGATGGAAGCACCATAAACTGTTCAAGGAAGTATCATAATATTGCGCTAAATATGTGGCACTATTTATTGGACAATGCAGTGATTTCAATCAAAATGGAAGTTTTTGATGTTGTATTATGGGTCTAATTGTTACAATAATTATAACAATATCCCTTGATTTTCAATATTCTGGAATGATAGTTTTCTTACAATAAAAGGAAATTCATTTTAGAGGTATCCAAGGCAAACCATATAAAGCGACAAGTTCTAATAGAATGACAAAGTTAAAAGGAACATGATGATATAATTACAAAATATTGTTCATTATATGTTCAAACATATATGTCCTCTATTGTAGTGGATATACAAAAGTTTTCCAATAATGAAATTTCAATATATTTGGAGAGATTCATAAGGGTCTTTCACTTGATCAAGATCCTGACTAGGCTATGTAATTAGGAAATGTACTGCCCAATATTAGGTTTTGAAAGTATCCATATGAAAATAAGAGTTATATTGAGTGCATGGTTTAAGAAATGTAGAGGCTAGCACTACTCAACCTAGCCAAAGTTCATTCTCTTCACTACTAGTGTTGGCTATAAAAAATAGGATTTGTGGTGCATGTGCCTAGATTATAGATAAATCAACAAAAATAATTTGAAACATAAGTTACTTATTCATGTCATTAATGAATTATTAGACAAATTACATGGATTAATCTTAATTACTAAGTTGGATCTCAATTTTGCATAACATCAAATCAAAATGATGTAAGAAAACATTTAAAAATAACCGTTATAAAAAGTATAGTTCATCATGAGTTTTTTTAATGGCATTCGTACTAAGTAATGCACCTTGAACATTTAAGAGATTTATGAATTTTGTTTTCAAACCCTTCGTTAAAATTTTATGTTAGTAATTATTGATGACATATTGAGCTACAACGAATATTGGGAAGAGTTTGTACAACTTGCTAACAATGTATCGACACTATTTGAGGAGAAAAAACTATATGAAAATGCTTCCTAGAGTTCCTTTTGGTTTCAAGAAGTGGAATATTTGGGACCTATTATATTTCATCAACGTTTCAAAATTGACCCTAACAAAATCAAAGTTATGATGGAATGTCCAATCCCCAAGATATTGGAAAAACTTACAAGATTGTTATGATTGATAGCATGTTACTGAGTTTTTCAAGAATTACAATCAAATTGAAATAGATCTAAAATAATTATTGAACAAGGAAGTTTTTTATTGGGCTAAAAAAGAAAAATGTCTTTTGAAAAAATAAAGAGACTATGTGCATCTCCCATCATATTCACAACTGATTGCATAAAAAATTCGTTATGGAGTGTGATGCCTCAGACATTTGCATTGGTGTAGTTTTTATGAAATAAGGAAGGGACCTTGCCTTTCAAGGTAGAAAAGATAAAAGAAATAAATTACTCATACCCTTTTATAAAAAACAAATATTGTCCATATTACATGTAGTTAAGAAATTACTTCCATATCTAATAAGAAGACACTTAAAACCAAAAATATTCATGATGTTTTGAATTACTTCTCAGAACAAAAGATATTTGTATAAGAGAAACAAAAATGGATTATAGATATTGTAGCTTATGAATTTGAAATTTTATACAAAAAGGGAAAACAAAATATTGTGGAAGATGTACTCCCAAGGGAATGTGAACACAAAGGGTTTATTAGGCACTATTACCATTCCAAAATTTGAGGAGATGGAAGAAGAAATGATAAAGAAGAATAAATATGAGAAGGTACGCAATATCATTCAACAACTACAGGAGGACTCTGATGTAGTAGAAAAATTTGTGTTGAAGAATGATCTATTCTAGTAATAATATTGCTTATACTTATATAAGAATTCTCAACACAAACAAATGATCATTTTGGAGTCACAGACTTCTCCAGTAGGAGGACATTCTAGGTTCTTGAAACTATACCATGGGGTCAAGAATGAGTGTTTTTTAGGAGGTTTTACAGAGCATTTGAAAATATTTTTCGTTGAATATGTTGTATGCAAACATAATAAGGGAGATAAAATCAGTACCCTAAGGCTGATACAACCATTAACCCTACCAAGTTAGTTTTAGGAATAAATTTGAATGTATTTGGTTTACCCAAATTCAAAGGAAATAATGTCATTATGGTAGCAGTATATATAATGATAAATCATATCAATTTTTTCTCACTTTCTGATCATTTTAAAGAAATTATAGTGATAGAAGAATTTGTGGAAACAATTCACATATACATGGAATACTCAATATTTTTTTAAGTGATAGAGATTCTATTTTCACTATAATTATTTGGAATGAACTATTTTCTTGTTTGGGAACTTAGTTGGATCACATATCATCTTGCCATCCTTAATTCAATAAGAAAACTTAGATTTTGAATAAATAATTGGAAGAATATATATGTTTCTTTGCATATGATGAATGGAAAACATTGGTCAAGTGGTTTTCCTTGGAAGAATGATGGTACAACACATCCTTTTGTACTTCATCAAAAACGTCCATGTTTATTGCACATTGTGGATATCATCATCCATCCACCACATCACACTTGAAAGGTATTTTAAAAGCTCAAGGCATGGATCACATAGGAAACCAACAATTCATTCTAAAATTATTTAAATTAAACTTGGTTATATAACAAAATATGATGAAACAACAAGTAGACAAATATTGTAGCGAAGGAAGTTTGAAGTGAGGGATTCCTTATTTTTATGGTAGATTAATGTTCCTCAAGAAACAAAAGAAATACAATAACTCAAAATTGAGTAATTATTGTCCATATAAGGTGTTATAGAGAATTGGAAGTTTTTTTTACAAATTGTATTTTCCTCCATATTTATATGTACATCCAGTCTTCCATGTTTCTTGCTTAAAGAAGTTAATTAATGATATTATTCGAATCCAAAATATTTTGTTAGAGATTAAAGAGGAAGGTAAAATCATACCAAAATAGAAAACAATCCTATAAACAAGGATTAAGAACTAAGAAATCAAGAAATTATTGAGTACCTCATTAAGTGGAAGAACCTGCCATTAGAAGAGGAAACATGGGAAGATGAATTTCTCATGCAAAAACAGCTCTAATTATTAAAGTGTTGAGGAAAACACTTATTTCAAGGTTGATGGGGAATCTTAATCTCTATATATATCCTAAGTTAACATTAAAATCCATGTTGTTCTATTTGTACATATCATCAGCACGATTGTGCATTCAGTACACTTACCCAAAACTTCTTACTTAATCATTTCATAAGAAGTAGTTTGCAAAAATATTTCATGTCTCTGCACACCGCACGTATCATCACGTTGCACATTAGTCCCTTTCACTCTTCCATACTTAGTCATTTTTCTGTATGTGCAAAAGACTCGCACACTCATCGTTTTGCACACTCATCCTTCCACACAACCATACTCCCACACATCCACATCCACACACATTTATTGTTCCACGCATTTGACTTTCTGCAGATCTAACCTTCCATACATTTTAAGTATCTGCACATAAAATATCATACAATATATCAAAGTGATTTATTCACTTATACTCCATAGTTAGTGAAAATAAATCATTTTCTCCTTTTAAGGCTAATTAAAATTTGATTTAAGAAATTTTGATCTCCAAGCTGAAAATATGTTGATATTATACTATGTGAATCATCCACCAATTTTCAATTCCAGAAACATATCGTTGGTTATTATATTCTTGTGATCATTTCCGCATGGCCCAATGAAGGTGGTATGATGAAGTAATATTTTAATAAACGCTACCAGAATTGAAGGTTTTAATAGCTAGAGCTCCATTAAGGCCTCATTTTCCTATCATGTATATCTAAGTACATTGAATAAATAAACAATATGTTGACTAAAATGAAGAGGGAGCTTATTTATGGTGATGTATGTAACTCACTAGCATCTTAGGATAAAAAATTAAATTGTTTAGTTGGTTATCAACAATATTTGAATTTAGTTCCATGAGAGAAACAAGGAAATGGTATTTGGGGTGTGAGGTTAGAAGATGTTTCATGTGATCCAAAGGGATTTAACTTCAAATAAATCGTTTTTTGTTGTGTATGTCATTTTTTTCCAAAGAGTGAGACAATCAAGCTCTCTATAAAGAAGAAATTTATTTTTTTAACCCCAAAGGTTTTCAAAACATATGTTGAGGTTGTCGGAACCAAATAAGAAGTTCAAATTGTCTAAGGTTGATGCCTTTCTTTATGCTCAATATGGAAAGATGAATAAGATCATTCAAGAATTCATGCAACACTTTTTTCAAGTTCCATCCAACCTCTCTTACATGATATCTATTTATTGGCAAAGCACTATACATATATTTATCCTTGTTATTCACATGTGTTATAAGGTGTGAATCAACTATTAATGTACTCAAGGAATGTTGTATATATTGCACTTCTCTTTCATGAAGGATATTATATTTCACCATGTGAGGGTTATTTCAAATAATATTTCCTCTAAATTGGTTATGTTTCACAAGACCAAAATATTTGTGACGGAAAACTACTTCCTGATGGATATTGTTTCTTGAAATATTTTCCATGACTTACCCCACAAAAATAATATAAATTTGGAGATAAAATCTTTATGGTTCTACCATTTTTTTTTCTACAGAGACACGAGGCTCCATTCCATTTTTTCCATTTTTAAGATCAATTCATAAAGGAATTTAGGAATATGATAATAACCATGAGCCTCAAAGTATATATTCATAAGTTGAAAAGTTCCTATAAGAAAAATCAGTGCTTGAAAAGAGGGAGAACCACACATATATTGAGATATATGGTTATGAAGATAAAACACAGTTTTTGTCTATGTTTTTCTTGGATAAATACTCTTCTTTTTAAAAAAGTTATGTAGAGAATATAGTTATTGGTTAATTTTTTTTAAAGGAAAATAAAAATAAGTTTATTTCACTATATTTATGATTGGAAATGTCATTTTAAGGAATTCTACACATATTGTAACTTTTTTTTGAATTATTGAAATCTTTCAATTTGGCTGAATTTGAATCCATCCAAGGATTTGATCTTGAAGTGTTTTTCTCAAAGCAATTCGAAATTGTAAGGTATGGAAATCAAGATAACACATGAAAGGAGAAGGATAAAATAGTTCTATTTGATGATATAGTACCAAAATTGAGCACCTAATATGAATAAAGGACCAAGTAAAGAGGGAAAAGCCCCACTAATTCTAAACTCTAATCATCTCCACAAGATCATCGGAGATCCTCCTTGGCTCAAAAAATCCAAGACCACATTAAAATTTAAGAAGATAGAGTAATGAATGACATTTTGGTGGAGGTGATGGAGAATAACCAGACCCTTGAGTTAGCTTGGAAAGGTCTCAAACTACCACTTCATCTAAAACCAAGGGTTCTAGAAAGAAAGGGTCACAAAAAGAAGAGGGGCCCATGAATGTGGACGTAGATATTGATATTATCCTAATTGGATAAAATTAATAATGGACAATAATCAAAGATTAATTTAAGAGGTAATTGCTAAAAAAATTTCAGTTTATGAATAAGTATAACTTTTTATCACAACTCTCACTATGGTAAGGTTGGTAAGAAGTTGTTGTTTGAGAAGGTGCATATGAAAAATAATAAAATCACTAATAAGTGAAAATATGAAGCTGATATTTTATGATTCATACCTATGCGAATCCTAGAATTACACATGACTATAGGGGATTACTGATGAGCACTAGTATTGCAACAAGAATGTTGCAACTCCTCAGTTACTAGCTTTACTTTGTCAACCCGGGGTTCATACAAACTTTGAGGTGTAAGTGCTATATACACAAGTAAAAGTGATGGTTATGCCTTTTGTCACGGTTCAACTAGCGAAAGACCACTCGGGTTTTCAAGCTAGACTTCTATGGAGTCAGAAGAAGCTTGTTTTCTTGATGGAAGAAAGGGAAAACTGCTCTAAGGGAGATCTACTCTACTGCAATAATGGAAAAGACCAAAATTCAATGCTAAATCACATCATTTCCTAATTAAGTGCCAAAAAAACTATGCTTTTCAATAATTATAAATTAACATGAACCAAATGATGCTATCTAAGCATGGATGTAAGAAGCATCAAACATCACTAATGTGCAAGTAAAGGGACTGAAATAAATGTGATTTTTCCTTTTTGCCTTTTCATGCAAAATCAAGTTTGCAAACTAATTTCTTTTAGTGATGTGGCAGGTGAATTAAGGATGTTCGGGGATGGTTGGAAGGGTTACGAGATGGTTGGATCATGTGGTAGACCCTTGGGAGGATTTTGGTGACTTACTAGAGGTTTTCCCTCAATTCAGCCTCAAAACAGACCATTTCAGGAAAACCTACAAGATGTACTAGAAACCTATAGGATTCCCTGTAAACCTACACGATACAACTGAGATAAAAATGGAAGGTGTTGGAGGTACTGGAAGACCTAGGGAAGGTGGTATATGGGTGGAATGAAGTGAGGAAAGGTCTAGGATCACTTAGAAGTTAACAACAAAGATGGAGGATGGTTAGATTCGCTCAATGTGCTTGGAAGCATTTCTATGAAAATTGATGAAAACTAGTGAATGCAATGACGAAAACAAGGAATGACTATGGTGGATGGAGTGGAAGGTGGTTGCTGGATATGAAGTCTGTGTCTCCTCATAAATCACCTTCTCTGCATAAAACATGTATAATTCCCAAAAATCTATGTAAACAAGAAGCATTCTCATAAGCTAGAAAAGCATAGTTAATGAACTAACTTCCTACATTATGCATGAGGAAAGTTGTTGAAAGGAATGAAAGCATGGATGAGATATACAACAAGACTGAATATAGAAGAGATGGCAATGAAATCCTACTTTGCAAAATTGATCAAATGCTAACTTGAATATAGTAATCTCTAAAGCTTATGCAAGAAATAGAAATCTGTGTTTTTGGGGCTGCATAATTGTCCCTTCCTCAAATCATGATCGCAAAGGGAGGAAATGAGGCCAAGACACCCATTGACAACCTTGTGGTACTCTGTTTATCACTACTAACCTGCTGCTGAAGTAAGGCACAAATGGAAGAAAACTAATAAACAACCAATCCAATCTACATTACTTGCAATGAAAACACATCTAGAAGCAAATTAACAATGAAGCTATGTGACTAATATAAACATACATATACAAGAAAGAGAAGCCTTGGATGCTAGGGTTGGGCCATAACAAAAGAGCTTCAGCCCTCTGAGTTAACTCATTGCTGGCTCAAAACAAAACTCATTCTTATTACCAAAACATAAAATTACATCAATACAACTTTCACAAGTCTAGAGCTCGAAAATAGCTTAGAGTTTTAAAACAAAAATTAAAATCCTAATGAGGCTCTAGGAATATCTACTTATACAACTAAAGTCCCCAATGACTTCCTTAAAATTAAGGAGGCTCGTCTCCCAAACTCGATATAAACTAGATCTTTATCTCTCACTTGCTCGGTTGCCTTCTAATCCTCATGGCTTGGATGCTTACACTCTAAGATGGTGTGATGAATGGAGGAATATTCGAATGGGGGAGAATTAAATGAGGAGGATTTACCTCCTACAATCCCTCTCCCTTGTTCCATTCAAGTTTTAAACTTAGTATTTGCCAAAATTCCTTGATTTTCTCGTTCAATCCTAAATTGAACATATTAGTCCACTAGGCATAATATCGAACTCTAACTCATCTCATAAACAAAATATAATCAAAAACATGTAATAAGTTGTGAGAAAAGTTGGTTCGACTAAGGTAGGAGGTGAATTAAGGCCCATATAATTACACAATGATGAGGCTCATCATCACCCCCCTACTGAAAGTGTTGCTCATCCTCTGATAAACTCAAACAATATCCATATCCTTTGTAGCTCTAGTGGCCTCCCTGACATCCCATGCCTCTGTTGTGGTTTCCTCTTCTTGTTCATAGAAGCTTGCTTTCCTTTCTACCTCCTTCCACTACCTCTTTTCTTCTTCTTCCTTCCTTCATTCTAGCATTCCTAAGAGAAGTGGTGGACTGAGTTTCAAACCAATCCAATTGACTTTCATCCTTTACATAGATTGCTTGTACATGGGTGTCCTTTTTAGTTCTTCTCTCAAACTTTGAGGAGAGTGGTACTCTCTTATCCTTGAGCTATATGGAAATGTGCTAAGAGCAGTGAGGGCAATTGCTGCCTCTCTCTCAATGGGTTCTAGAGACACCCTAGGTGACTCCTCCCTGTCTTATGCCCCCTCTTTCCCATTTCTTTCTTCACCTATGTCTTTCCTTTCTTCTTCCACTTATAGATCCTCATCATCTTTATCATTTCCCTCCTTAACATCCTCCTCTATTTCTTCATCGTCCTCCTTCTCTTTCTCCTCTTTTCCTTCATCTTCCTCATTTTCTTCTTCTTCATCTTCTTCTTCATCCATCTCATCTTCATCTCCTACTATTTCTTCTTCCTCGTGCTCTACTTCGTCCTCCTCTACTCCAGTCTCTTCCTCCTCCTCCTCACTGATAGTAGGACTAACATCATATCTAAGAGCTTTCATGTCTTCCTCTGCATGCATGTCTTTGAAAACTAACCATTCTATAGGAATTCTCAAGTTTTGGAGAGAATCTTCTATAAGGATTCTAATTAACCCATGGTGAGCTAATTATTGGGAATTTCGCTCTTGCACTTTGATTCTTGAGTCTATCAGTGATTGCAACATGATTTATGGTATGTTGAGCCTATGGTGAGGGGTTATTTTTTCTCCAAATCTCAATTCTTCAAGAAGCCTAAAATTATACCCATAGTCCACACTATACCTACCCTCACATGAAATGCATTTGATAAGTTGGTATCTTACCTCATTCTAGGGATATGGTAGACTTTCTCTCCTTACTCCATTTTTTCCTCAGTGGGTTCCTCAACTTCTAAAAATAATTTCCTTTTGGCAACCTGGCTATCTCCTTTGTCTTCATTCCTCCATGGTATGCCCAGGGGAAGTGTGGTAACTTTGTTGATGAGTTCAGGGGTGAGTTCTATGGAGAGGCCTCTTACCACAACAGTGGCATGGATTCTAGTGAGTGGAATGAGAGAGAGAGAAAAATCTCGGGCCACCTCATCATCATACCCCTTTAATTTTTCAAAAAACCACATCTAGTTATGCTTTGTGAAGATTTTTAGTGCCCCAGGGTGTTGTTGGATTCTCACAGTGTTAGTGGGATCCCTCTTGTTAAACCCTCCTATCATCTTGGTTGGTGAGGTTTTGAGGAGATGAGATGGTTGATACAATTTTCAAAAGGCAGAAGTAAAAAATTGAGATGACTGTGTGGACAATTCTCTTGCACCACTACCAAATTCACTCAAACTAGAGGAATTTTTTGTCCAATTTACTTGGAAAGAGGAATGTAATTATAGAGTCTACCTCTTCATAATGTTTTTTGTGGTCAACCCCTGAGTTTTCCCCTCTGAAACTTCTCTCGGCCTATCCTGTAGACTATCTCTGTGTATCCTGTAGGAATATTATGTGCAATCCTATAGGATTTCTTGTGCAATCCTGTAGGAATTCCTATGCAGAAAAATGATGGTGTCTTCCTTGCTATAGGTTGCCTAGGTATGAGAGCAACTTATGAGAGTGAGCCACGAGGAAGTGAATTCATGATTGCATGGGCACAACAATTATTTCCTCTTATGGTCATTTGGGTTGAGGTGGTGTGTCGACAGCTGAGGTACGATTTCCATTTTTGGACCGTTGGCCCCCACTACAGCCTCATCATTCCCCACTTCCTCATAATGAACTCCAACTTCATGCTTCCGTAGCCTTAACTTCTTTTTTCCTTCTCCCTTATGTTTTTGAGTTGACTACTACCACTTGTGAGAGGACAAATTGTTGACTAATTGAAGGTGGTCAAGTTAACTAGCCACCTTTCACTTATAAACCAACTTACTTGTAAACTTTACATATTTTGACTACATCATGCACATGAGAGAGTGAGAGGGATACTTACCTATGGTGCTTAATACCTTGCTGCAGTGGTTGAAGACCAGAGGTTCTTGCTGTGTGTATTAGCTACATGCTATTCTTCTTCCCTTTTTTGTTGGTCTCCAATGATTTTTTTTGTGGTGCAGGTACCTGGTGTTGAAGATGATGGTGTCGCTACTACTTTAGATTCCCTTCTACTCTTAGATGATCATGTTGGAAGCTTGTTGTTCTTATGATTTGTATTATGTGGGATAGGCTGCTATAGGATTTCCTACAAGATGTCCTATAGCTGCTTCTCCCTCGGATATCTTAATCATATCTTCTATTGGGAGTTTGAGGATGGTGACATGGATGGAGAGGAAGATTAGGACTATGGAGAATGTGGATTACTCAAGTGATGCTCCCTATTTCTCTATGTTTCCTTCTTTTATGGAGACTGTTATTTTTTTTAAGGGTGAATGCAGGGGTGATGAAGGTGGACATAGGTATGGCCATGGAATGATGACGTAGGGATGCTATTTCATTGACAGAGTAGGTCATTTTTTCCTTTAGGGTTAGTTCGTGTAGGATTCTGGGTCACTGTGATTCCTACAGGATCATCCTGTAGGTTTTCCAGGGATCTTGTAGGTTGAGAGTGGATCCTGTAGAAAACACAGTCCCCTTGTAAATTGAAGGAAAGGAGTGGAAAAAAAGAAAGAAATGGTAGAGTGATGAATGAAAATGAGTGGAAAAAATAAAATGTGTGTGAAATAGGTCTCTTGGTGATCCTCCTTTTCTCTCTAATCATCCTTCTCGTTGACCTGCAAAATATAAATTTTCATGATTTTTTCTTTTCTCTCTCTCTTTAAAAAAAAAAAAACAACTAGGTTGCATCTCAGAGGTTTTCATCCTAGCTGTTTTCCTAGGGCACCTCAAGAGTGAGCGGGATACTTACCTATGGTTCTTAATACCTTGCTGCAGTGGTTGAAGACCAGAGGTTCTTGCTGTGTGTATTAGCTACATGTTATTCTTCTTCCCTTTTCTGTTGGTCTCTAATGATTTTTTTTGTGGTGCAGGTACTTGGTGTTGAAGACGATAGTGTCGCTACTACTTTAGATTCCCTTCTACTCTTAGATGATCATGTTGGAAGCTTGTTGTTCTTATGATTTGTATTCTGTGGGATAGAAAGCTTGTTCCAACATGATCATCTAAGAGTGAGCAGGATACTTACCTATGGTGCTTAATACCTTGCTGCAGTGGTTGAAGACCAGAGGTTCTTGTTGTGCGTATTAGCTACATGCTATTCTTCTTTCCTTTTCTGTTGGTCTCCAATGATTTTTTTTGTGGTACAGGTACCTGGTGTTGAAGATGATGGTGTCGTTACTACTTTAGATTCCCTTCTACTCTTAGATGATCATGTTGGAAGCTTGTTGTTCTTATGATTTGTATTCTATGGGATTGGCTACTATAGGATTTCCTACAAGATGTCCTATAGCTGCTTCTCCCTAAAAACTCTTAATCATATCTTCTGTTGGGAGTTTGAGGATGGTGACAAGGATGGAGAGGAAGATTAGGACTATGGAGAGTGTGTATTACTCAAGTGATGCTCCCTACTTCTCTATGTTTCCTTCTTTTCTGAAGACTGTTATTTTTTTTAAGGGTGAATGCAGGGGTGATGAAGGTGGACATAGGTATGGCCATGGAATGATGTCCCCTTGTAGGTTGAGAGTGGATCCTGTAGAAAACACAGTCCCCTTGTAAATTGAAGGAAAGTAGTGGAAAAAAAGAAAGAAATGGTAGAGTGATGAATGAAAATGAGTGGAAAAAATAAAATATGTGTGAAATAGGTTTCTTGGTGATCCTCATTTTCTCTCTAATCATCCTTCTCGTTGACCTGCAAAATATAAATTTTCATGATTTTTTTCTTTTCTCTCTCTCTTTAAAAAAAAAAAAAACAACTAGGTTGCATCTCAGAGGTTTTCATCCTAGATGTTTGCCTTGGGCACCTCAAGAGTGAGCGGGATACTTACCTATGGTTCTTAATACCTTGCTGCAGTGGTTGAAGACCAGAGGTTCTTTCTGTGTGTATTAGCTACATGCTATTCTTCTTCCCTTTTCTGTTGGTCTCTAATGATTTTTTTTGTGGTGCAGGTACCTGGTGTTGAAGATGATGGTGTCGCCACTACTTTAGATCCCCTTCTACTCTTAGATGATCATATTGGAAGCTTGTTGTTCTTATGATTTGTATTCTGTGGGATAGGAAGCTTGTTCCAACATGATCATCTAAGAGTGAGAGGGATACTTACCTATGGTGCTTAATACCTTGCTGCAGTGGTTGAAGGCTAGAGGTTCTTGCTGTGTGTATTAGCTACATGCTATTCTTCTTCCCTTTTCTGTTGGTCTCCAATGATTTTTTTTATGGTGCAGGTACCTGGTGTTGAAGACGATGGTGTCGCTACTACTTTAGATTCCCTTCTACTCTTAGATGATCATGTTGGAAGCTTGTTGTTCTTATGATTTGTATTCTGTGGGATAGGATGCTATAGGATTTCCTACAAGATGTCCTATAGCTGCTTCTCCCTCAGAAATCTTAATTATATCTTTTGTTGGGAGTTTGAGGATGGTGACATGGATGGAGAGGAAGATTAGGACTATGGAGAATGTGGATTACTCAAGTGATGCTCCCTATTTCTCTATGTTTCCTTCTTTTCTGAAGACTGTTATTTTTTTTAAGGGTGAATGCAGGGGTGATGAAGGTGGACATAGGTATGGCCATGGAATGATGATGTAGGGATGCTATTTCATTGACAGAGTAGGTCATTTTTTCCTTTAGGGTTAGTTCGTGTATGATTTTGGGTCACTGTGATTCCTACAAGATCATCCTATAGGTTTTCCAGTGATCTTGTAGGTTGAGAGTGGATCCTGTAGAAAACACAGTCCCCTTGTAAATTGAAGGAAAGGAGTGGAAAAAAAGAAAGAAATGGTAGAGTGATGAATGAAAATGAGTGGAAAAAATAAAATGTGTTTGAAATAGGTCTCTTGGTGATCCTCCTTTTCTCTCTAATCATCCTTCTCGTTGACCTGCAAAATATAAATTTTCATGATTTTTTTCTTTTCTCTCTCTCTTTTAAAAAAAAAAACAACTAGGTTGCATCTTAGAGGTTTTCATCCTAGTTGTTTGCCTTGGGCACCTCAAGAGAGGTTTTCACCCAAGAATCTTTTTATTCTCATTTTTTCTCCTTTTTTTTTATTGGCACCATTGGGCCACCCCAAAACGTTTTCAACCCGATAGTGGGAGTCAGGCACCTCATGGAGGTTTTCACCTGAGTCCTTATTGTTTTTCTTTTTATTGTCTCTCAGTGATTTGATGATGTAGGAGCTGAAACTTGCTCCACTACCATCACTATTTTAATTGATATCATCAATGAATTCTTATTTTGACAATGGTCTCTTGTAAATTTTCATTCAGTGTCCATTAACAAGTAAAGGAATGGCCTCTTCATCTATGGTTATGATCTGTACTAAACATCTTGTCTTTAACTTGCCCTTGAAGTATTTATACCTAGAACCATATAACAAAGCCTAATTGCCCTCTTCAAATTGCTTTTCCTTAATGTTCTTAAGTTATGTAAAAAAAATAGTTAACTTAGGTTTATTATTTAATTTTAATTTTAATTAGACGAAAGTTATGATCATGCCCTTTCCCAAAGGGTGCCCATGGCGGTATATAAGCCAGGCAACCCATTGTAAATCATCATCATCTGTAATTTATCTAATTACTAATAAATATTTGCATATCTATTTCTGCGTTCATAAGTTTTTTCGTCTCATCTGGTATCAAAGCAAGTTCGACCTTCCTGCCTACATCGTGTTCATTTTGCTACACCTGCGTCGGTTGTTACCTTCATCCATTCTATCCACATCATGACACTCTACCCATCCCATCCCGTCATTATTCGTTGTCCTTTAGTACCGTCCTCTACAAAAAAAAGTACCACACACCATCGCTCTTCTCCTTGCGTTGTCGTATCCCAACGTCCCTGTCCAACCAATCCATATCACTAGCTCGAACTCTACCATTCCGACTGCTTCCAGCTCTCAGCAAAAAGCTAACCGTTACTTCTTGTCTGTCGGCGTGCACCCCACCTGCGTCAGCGCCTGGCATCCACCCACGTTGTCCCAGCAAACTTCGAACTTTCATCCATCTGCCTCGTTTGACTGCTACTCCCATCCGCTGTCCCTCTGCCCCATCCTACTGCTGTTCCTCTTCTGCCCATAGCCCCGCACCGTCCGCATCCTTCTGTTTCCCATGTCCGATGTTCTATTACTGGCCTGCGGTGATATACGGCTACGCCCGGTCAAAATCGAATGTGACGGTTCAACGTAACCGTGACTAACCGTAACATAATAATACATATATGGTATATATATGTATATATATATCTTATAATATAAATATATATATTATAATATATATATATAACAGTTATATAACAATAATTTTAACGTAATCGTAAATTATATATATATTATATTATATATTATATAATTATATAACTTAATTAAGTTATAATATAAGTTATATATATAACGGTTATTTATTTATATATATATATAATATATATATTATAATATAAATATATATAAGTTATATAATATATATTATAAATTTTATAACATATAACTTTAAATTATTAATTAGTTATAAGTTTTATATATATATAAAAAGTTTAATTTAATTAATTAAAAATTATTTTAATTAATTAAATATATATATAATATATATATATATATATATATATATATATATATAAAAGTTAATTTAATTATTAAAAGTTATATGTATAAAATTTATTTTAGTTAAAAAAAAAAAAGGAGGAAAAACATTTTAGCTGGAAAATAAATACACGCCACCGCAAACCCGCTCAATGTCAACAATGACAATGGCGGATTTCCAGAAAAGATTGGTTGATGCAGAGCATAAGATAAATAACAACCACAATGAGGTCAATAAAAGGCTTGGGGAGCAAGCACACAAAATAAAAGATCTTCAAGATACGACAAATCGAATGGAGATAAGATGGAAAATTACCATGTTCAGACAGAAGTAGGGATCAGAGAGGTCTTAACAATGCTGAAAAGTTTGTGTAAAAGGTCGAATCATACACCCGAACAACTACTAAAAGAAGATGAAGAGAATCAAGAAAACATCGCGTCAGATTCAACTAAGTCAACAGACTCTCATGACAAAGTTGAATCCCCAAAAAAATCAGCGACACCCCACCAAGAAGCGAGTAACACAGCCTCTACAAACAAGCAACTCTGGGATAACTTTACCAGTCAAACACCCTTTTTTCGCTCAACCAGTAGCAACATACCAGCGATGGGCAAAAGTCGAGATGCCTAAATTCGATGGAAACGAAAAAAACAATGTTGCATGGATAAATAAAGCAGAAGAATACTTCGAGATATATGACATCAATGACGATGACGAAAAGCTCAGGCATGCATCCATGAAAATGGAAGGAGAAGTATATAACTGGTATATGTGGTGGAAAAAGACAACACACATCATTAGCCGGAGAAAAATTAAGGATGCATTCTTTAAAAGATTCCAAGGTGTGAAGGAAGAAAAGTTCTTTTCAAAACTCATCAAATTACGACAAAAAGGAAGTGTGGACGAATACACTCAAGAATGGGAGACCTTAGTAACACGAGTACCTGGGTTATCAGAATCTCGTCTAATTCAGTCATACGTCTCGGTACTCAAAACCCATTAACAAGCAGAACTTGAGATGCATGACATTACATCAATAGAAGTAGCAAGACGAAAAGCAAAAACAACCGAAAAGAAATCCGAACCAATATTTTGGTCAAAAGCAGAAAAAAATATATTCAAGGCGAAGGATACCCCAGTATGTGGACTCAAATAATACAAGATATGTTCCACCACATCGTCGTGAAGATGAAAAATCTAATGTGGAAATGCAAAGGATAAAAGAGGGTAAATGTAAACGCTGTGGTGAGAAGTGGGACCCCAAACATAGATGTGCTAAAGGAAAAGAACCAAAGAACCTATATAATTGTGAAGCAACCGATGATTCAAATAGTGAAGATTATGACATAGAAGAAACAGAAGATGCCTCAGAATTCTCACCAGAATTAGATGACGGAAGTATTCCACAAGTGTCACTATTTGCTATGACAGGTATATCACAACCTCAGACTTTAAAGTTAAAAGGACACATAAAGAAGAACAACGTAGTGGTTCTCGTCGACTCTGGTAGCACACACAATTTTTTAGATGCAACTGTGGAAAAGAGACTCAATATCTTTTCATTTCCCTTACCAAACATGAAAGTGATGGTGGCTAACGAGAAGAAGATTGAAAAGGTGGGGAAATGCCATAAGGTCAATTTGCAAATTCAAGACTTTAATCTAGAATCTCCGTTCTTCACGGTACCATTAGGAGGAGTAGATGTAGTCTTAGGTATCCAATGGCTATGAACTTTAGGTACTTATGCCGCCAACCATCAAGTACAATTTATAAAATTCAAATGGGGAGGTCAGAAGTACAAACTACACGAATTCCAAGCACCAGAAAATCAAGTTGTATCATCATCTCAGATGATGAAGCTGAGTCGAAAAGGAGCACCTGCTTATGTAGCACAATGTCACCAATTAGAAATGTTATCTGCAAATATGACTAGTGAAGAGTCACCAGAGATACAAGATCTAATTCAGAAGCATGAAAAAGTATTTCAAGACCGACCTATGAAAAAGCCATACCGATATCCACATCACCAAAAAACAGAAATTGAGAGATTAATTCAAGACCTTTTAAAGTGTGGGACCTTGATCATCTTGGAATATTTGATCAAGTGGAGGGACTTACTCGAAGATGACGCTTTCTGGGAGAATGAATCATTCTTCAACAACATCCGTCGTTACTAATGCTTTGAGGACAAAGCATTCTTTCGATAGGAAGGCGATGTTATGTAAAAATTAGTTAGTTTAGGTTTATTATTTAATTTTCAATTAAATTAGGCGAAAGGGCACGATCATAAGATCATGCCCCTTCCCCAAAGGGTGTCCATGGCGGTATATAAGCCAGGAACCCCATTTATAAACACTCATCATCTATAATTTCATTTTTAATAAATATTTATAATATTATATATATACACTTTCTGCGTATCAAGGAGTTTTTCACTCCAGAGCTTCAGAGGGAATTTGAGATTCAGCTGTGAAGTCGAGTTCTAGAGCCAGAAGCTGGGTGTGAGACCAGAGGGCCAAAAGAACGAAGTTCGAGACAACAGAAGGTCCGTGGAATAGGTGACGCAGACCCCAGAGAGGCTGACACAGACCACAAAGAGGTTGAAGTAGAGGCTGCGCAGAGCCAACATGGGGCCAACCATCTAGGGCCTGGATCAGTGTCGGTTCGCCAGTGATAGTGTGAGGTATTTCTCACTAATTTCTCTGCCAGTCAGATTTTTTGTATCGGAAAGCCAGTAAGGCATCCAAAGATTGTATTTAGAAACTATTGCATAATAATACAAACCCTCAGCTGCTGCACCAGTTTCCCCGCATTGGGTTTTTCCGGGGACATTTCTCCAAAAACAATGGTGTCAATTGTGTGTGTGGTTATTTCTTCTCGCTCAGTTCTTGTTTCTGCATATAATTTAATTAGTGAAGGCTGTAGTCGTATTTACTTCGATATTTACAGTATAACACAGTAAATAACTTGCATGAATTAACAAGTAGGAGAAGTAATATCAGTTTGTTGTAGTAGGGATTTGGGTCTCCGAATTTTCACATGGTATCAGAGCGCAGGTGAAGCAAGAGAGTAGACCAGAAGAGTCTAAGGTTGAAGAGAAGGAGGGAGATCGAAGTGCTGCGTAGGCAACAGATTGAGTCCCTAGAGGGATTACGTAGTCCAGGCCAGGAGGGCAAGATTCTCGAGGAAAATCTCTCTAAGTAAGTTGACAGAGAGGTAAGCTTTTGAGTTCATGATCTGTCAGTGACAGAGGGAGTAGCGCAACAACAGATTTAGCGCAGAGCAGTCTTCAGGTGGGACGCAATTTTTTGCAGTGTTCGCTGAGTTAGAAAAGCGATAAAAAAAGGAAGAAGACACTTTTTGAGGGAATTTCTTTGTCAGTGAATTCCGATCCAAGGAATTCTATTTCTCAGTTGCTGAGCAACAATAGCGAGGAGCAGATCTACTAACTCCAGCAGGGAGTACGTATGTCAGCTTAGTAGTTGTGCAGAGGAGAGAGGGAGTAGTTCGACATTTGTTGGCAGAGATGGCAGTTAATGGGTTGAGAGATCAAGATTGGTTGGAAGGAGCGTCCAACTATGTGATCTGGAAGGCTAGAATTTCCTGCCTTCTAGATGAGCATGATTTCAAAGCCTATGTCGATAGTGTGGTAGCTAAACCTATCGATGTAGATCTTCTCAAGAAGTACAAGGCTGAGATGGCGAAGGCCAAGCGGTTGATCCTCGATGGAGTGAGGGATCATGTTGTATGTCACATTGTTGGCAAAGGGACAACCAAAGAGATGTGGGATGCCTTGGCTACATTGTATCAAGGATCTTCTGAGGAGGGGAAGATGTACTTGGAGGAGAAAATGAGATGCGAGAGGATGCAGAAGGGGTAACGCATTGATCCGTTCCTATCGAAGCTTCAGGAAGTCTGAGATTAGTTGGCAGCTGTAGGATCAGTGCCTCAACCTATAGAGATGGTGAGGTTGGCTCTGAATTCAGTCTCAGAAGAATGAGAAGTATTTTTCCAGAGTATCCTGGCAGAGAGAAATTGCCTAATTGGGAAGGGATGTGGTCTGCTCTTCAACAGGAAGAGATGAGGCGGGACTTAGTCAAGAGCAAACTTGATGGCAACAACAACAATGGGATGAAGCCCAAGGAGGAGGAGAATGTGAAAAATCGGTTACTCGATTCCTACTACAACGGACTGAATATTTCACCTACTTGTTAATTTAATTGAACAAGTTGCTTGCAGTTTTCTACGGCAAATAGTGAAATACGTACACTGCAGCCTACACCAAAATAAGACTGCGGAAGCTAAACACTGCATAGGAGAGAAATGAACATCACACATATCTACACAGTTATTTTTGGACAAATATCCCTGGAAAAACCCAATGCGGAAAACCGGTGCAACAACTGAGGGTTTTATTATTAAGCAGTGGTAATTCTGAGTACAATTTGTTGAATGCTCAACTGACTATTCGATACAGAGAGAAATTGGACAAAACGAAATAGTGAGATGATCTCATCCTGTCACTGGAAGATCCGGCTCTGATCTGTAGGAAGAGAGCCTCTGTGTCCCTACTGCATCAGCCTCTGCGCAGAACTGCGTCGACCCCACACAGTCTCTGCATCACCTTTGCTAGGGACTGCGCTGCTCTTCCTTTTGACCCTTTGCTAGTTGGAAACTTCAACCCTCAACCTCCTAGTCTCACACCCTAGCTCCCAGCTTCTGAAACTCGATTTCCTTAGTAGGAATTCGATCTCCCTTCAAGCTTTGCGCTGCCACAGCGTCAGCTCTACGTGGCCCAACGTCAACCTCTTTGGACGTCATTCTGCCCTCTCTGCCTTGTACTCTCTGGACCAGGAAAGCTCCCCACCGAATACTAACTTTGCCCCTCACTGTAAAAGATTGCTTCGGATTCCTCTTTCGACAACTGCTGCTATTACTGCGTTAGCAACGGAAAAGCATCCTGTTATCTTGGCAACTAGGGCCAAAGTCCATGTGGGTCACCTTATTTATGGTAGCTGATATTTTTATTGGATCCCTCTCGTCGAGAGGTGTAGGATTGATCCAAAGATAATCCAATTCCGATAAGTATTTATCTAGATATGAATTTATTTTGTTTATGCTCTAGAAGCCCAAACGTCATGTCTATTCAAACTATACGTTTTTGGTATAAATAGATGAGGAATTGATGTCATTTGAGAACACAATTCTTGAGTGATCTCCTTCTCTCCACGTCTTGGGTTTTTGGAGAGGGAGCGAGACACCAAGACAAACACTCTGGCCCAAAGATGATGCTCTACCAAACCTACTAACACAGATCATAGAGACATATATACGCAAGCCATGGCAAACGCTATTCTTGAGGCACTTACACGCTATAACATAAATGGTGGCCGCAGTAATAAAAGGACGTAGTCAAGCTGCAGTCATAATCTCGTTGTCCTGAGGTGTAGCCACCGTCAACGCATGGTAGCCGCATTCACAGTCCTGAGGTGTAGTCGCAGTCACAGTCCTAAGGTGAATCGAGCTGCAGTAAGGTTAATGGAGCCGCTGTCAAGGTTAGGGGAATCGCAGTCTAGAAAGCAGAAACCCTAACACGAAAAGGAAAAGTTATGAGCTCTCATACGCTGTCCCCAACACGCAGCCAAAACATTCATACGCTGTCCCCAACACACAGGTGAAAATATTCGCAGCACATAAGTATTGAACGCAGTCAAGGCAGCAAGGTAAGGAACACATTGGAACGCAGTCATATACATTGTAAATGCAACCCAGTCATATACATTGGAACGCATACATGTAAACGCAATGCAGTCATAACGATATATTGAATTCGCTGGACAGTCATGAAACGCTGGACAGTCATGATATGCTGGGAAGTCTTGGTGACATACCACGCAGGTCATATGATAATAGAATGCAGCGATATGATATACCACGCAGATATATAAACGCAGGCCCTAGATTTGGCAGCGTGGTCACACACAATATACGCAGATATATAAACGCAGGCCCTAGATCTGGCAGCGTGGTCACACACAATACATACACTGGGGTGATACAAGTTATACGCTGTGTATGTATATGGTCAGTGATATGCTGTATATGAAGACTCATATATTCTGACCTATGCTCATATACGCAGGCAAATTTGCAGTACAACATATATACATGGCAAGGTATATATATGCAGGTTATGGCAATAAATATCTATGTAGGTAGAAGGACGTATTATCATAAGGATGCAGCTATGATATGATGATGCGTGGGCAGCATGAAGCATGATGATGCATGAGTGGCCTGAAGCATGATGATGCATGGGTAGCATGAAGCATGATGATGCCATGAGTAGCGTGAAACATGATGAGATCATGGGCAGCATGGGCAGCATGATGCATGATGATGCATGAGTGGCATGAAGCATGATGAGATCATGGGCAACATGGGCAGCATGAAGCATGATGATGGATAAGATCATGGACATGGGCAGCATGATGATAATCATGATTAGTGCAGCATGCAGTGGTGCAGCAAGAGGACCAGATGCAACACTACGATAGGTGAAGCCGTCACCTTGGAGAACTAGTTGAAGCAGAATGTCTTCAATTGATCTCATCGTTATACGAAATGATCTATGCTAGATCTAGATAAGTCAAAGTGTTGATGTCTATTGTAAATGTACTATCTCTCTTTCTCTGCTGAACTTTGAAGAACATAAAAGAAGAATTGATCAAGGGTTTCCACACACATTGTGGGGTTTGTCCTTGGCTAGCGCCACATCTTGTGTCCTCTTGTCTTGGCTTGTCTTTTGCGATTTATATTTGTGTTCTATCTGCAGTTTATCTTAATGCTGATGTGATTGCTAACTGTGAAAATTTAAATAAATTGCTCTAGCATAGAACATACCTAAACTTAACAAAAATTACTAAATAGGTGTTCAGCATGATGCATCTGTCATTGGAGCTTTGGCTGCTGCTAGTCTTTGCGCTGACCCTCTAAAGCCTCTGCGCTACTGCTGACTTTGCTCTGTGCCAACTGCACTGCTGCCAAATCTGCTTTGCGCTGCTCAGTCTCTGGTGCTCCTAGCCACTGCAATTGTCACTCCGACACTCCTCTGCACCAACTGACACTGGTCCATCCTGCTACTTCTGATATGGGCTTTTGTAGCAAGGTATTGATCCAAGAGGTGGATTCCTCAAGGGCCCTGCCCAACTGTAGCTCTCTGGGGCTACAAAACCAAATCACCCCACCTCACTCCTAGAGGTATGGCTGTCAACATGGCGAAATATGATATACTCATACTGCGACTGCTACTGCTCTGCTGATGCTTCTGCACTGCTGCTGCAACTACTGCAATAATGACTCTGATCTCCCCAAATCTAGAAGTACTAGCTTCCATAAGGCTGCTCTTTTTGAAACTAGACTCCCTCTGAGTCTCGATCTCCCTATGGGAAATCTTTCTACTCCCACCTAGCAACTCACACAGTGCTCCTCCACTGGAAACTGGATTGTGAAGCTTTGCGTTGGGAATCTCTTGGTTGGAACTGCACTTGCATACTGCAACTGGGCAATTCACACTGCCTATGTCACTGTAACTAGTTATGCAACTGTCTTCCGGAAACTGACTGCAACTAGCTATGCAACTGTCATTTGAATGACTAGCTGTGTCTCCTGCTACTGATTCTGTTGGGCTCTAGTAGCAAGGATACTGATCCATGTGAGAAATCTACAACAACTGGATCTAATTTGATGCTCTTCCATGGATCTTGCCCCTTCGTGGCCATCTCTGCAAAAATGTTGAATTGCTTCCTCTCTCCTCTGTGTAGCACTAGGCTAGCCTACGCACTCCCTGCTGGAGTTAGCAGATCAACTCCTCTCCGCTGCTGCTCAACAATAGAGAAATCAAATTCCCTGGCGAGGAATTCTTTGAGGAATAAATTCCTTCAGTATGTGCTCTTCTCTCCCACTAACTCTACTCTGCGAGTAACTGTTGCAAAATATCTGCGTCTCAGTTGAAGATTTGCCTTGCAAGGAAAAATACGCTCCTCACTTCTGCCTCTGGGAAGCTTCGATTTGGAGATCGAATTTCTCTATCGACGCACTCAGAGAAATCAACTTCTCCTCAAAACTCCGACCTCCTTGGCCCAAAAACTGCGCTACCTCTGGGATTTCGAATTGCTGCCTTTGTAGTAATTTCGAACTCCCTCTTCCTTCCTGCAACTGAGCTCTTCTGTTCACGATCTGTGCTCTGATACCATGTGGAAAATCGGTTACTCGATTCCTACTGCAGCAGACTGATTATATTTCACCTACTTGTTAAATTAATTGAACAAGTTGCTTGCAATTTTCTACGACAAACACTGAAATACATACACTGTAGCCTACACCAAAATAAAACTGCGGAAGCTAAATACTGCACAGGAGAGAAATAAACATCACACACATCTACACAGTTATTTTTGGGCAAATGTCCCTGGAAAAACCCAATGCCGGAAAACCGGTGCAGCAATTGATGGTTTTATTATTAAGCAGTAGTAATTTTGAGTACAATTCGTTGGATGCCCAATTGGCTATCCGATACAGAGAGAAATTGGATAAAACGAAATAGTGAGATGATCTCACACTGTCACTGGAAGATCCGCCTTTGATCTGCTAGAAGGAAGCCTCTGCATCCCTTCCGCGTCAGCCTCTACGTAGAACTGCATCAACCCCACACAATCTTCGCTTCACCTCTGTTGGGAATTGCATTTCTATTCCTTCTGACCCTCTGCTGGCTGGAAACTTTGCCTCTCAGCCTCCCGGTCTCACACCCCAGCTCCCGGCTTCTGAAACTTGATTTCCTAAGTAGGAATTCGATTTCCCTTCAGGCTTTGCGCTACCATTGTGTCAGCTTTGCGTGGCCCAACGTCAGCCTCTTTGGACGTCGTTTTTCCCTCTCTGGATGTTGTTCTGCCCTCTCTATCTTGTACTCTTTGGCCCAGGAAAACTCCCCACTGGATACTAGCTCTGCCCCTCACTGCAAAAGATCACTTCGGATTCCTCTTCCGACAACTGTTGTGCCTTAGAAATTTGATCTTTTGATTTCTACTCGATGTGTTTTCCAATTGCCCATCAAGCCTCTTCTTATAATCCTTCTGTTGAGAACCAACGACCCAGATCAGATCCTAATCAATGGCTCAGATCATTTTGGCTTGATCCTCATTTTCTTCTAGAAGTTTCACCCACAGTTAGATTAATACACTTTAATTATTTTAATTTCCCAAGTTTAGACTTAGGCCTCCATTAAAAATAATTAATTATTTTAATAAAATTGTTTCTGGGTGGAATTTCTCAAAACGATTTCTGGGTATTGTGGAATACATGTGTCCAAGCCTTCGTGCAAATTTTGAGGCTTAGAGCACATTTGATGCTACCATAAATCAACAGAGTGCAACTCTTGCAACAAAGGGGTAGCAGAGGAAGAAGAAGGACGTTTCTAAGATCAAATGTTTCCGGTGTGGTGAATTTGGTCACTACCTACGCAGTGTCCTCTCAAGAAGGACAAGGACGAGAAACATGATCTGGAAGCTGCAACTGCAAGGATTGAGGAGGAGGAGTTTGCCATGATTGCCAAGATACCTCTAGGGGAGAGGTGGGGTGATCTAGTACTGTAGTTCGAAAGAACTGCAGATGGGTAGGGTCCATTGAGGAGTCCACCTCATGGATCAATACCTTGCTACGGGAGCCCATTTTAGAAGTAGCAGGATGGACCAATGTTAGTTGGTGTAGAGGAATGCCGGAGTGACAGTTGTAGTGGCTAGGAGCGCCAGAGGCTGAGCAATGCAACGCAGAGTTGGCATCAGTGTGTTGATTTGGGGTAGCATCGGATGTGCTCTAAGCCTCAAATTATACAAGGAGGCTTGAGCACAGGTATTCCAAAGAACCCAAAAAGCGTTTTGGGAAATTCCACCCATAAGTGATTTTATTAAAATAATTAATATTTTTAATGGGGTTCCTAAATCTAAACTTAGGAAAATTAAAATATTAATGAGTATTAATCTAATTAGGGGTGAAACTTCTAGAAAAGGCCATCGATAAAGTCAAAATGATCTAAGCCTTTGATTATGTTTTAATCTAGGCCGTTGGTTGTTCAACAGGAAGATATAAGAAGGGGCTTGAGGGTCATTTGGAAAGCACATAGAGAGATAGATGGATTTTTTGAAGTGAGAAGTTCTCAGGATGAAAAATCGATTGAAAGAATCTCTTGCAGTTGAGGGGTAGGGATAATAGTTTATGGAGAGAGAGATTCTTAGCCAGAGATACATCAGCATAGAGAGGTAGTAAGTGATCTAGAGGCCTTGACGCAGAGGCTGATGCTAGGCCAGAAGGGCCATGCAGAAGTGATGTAGACGCAGAGAGAGAAAGTCTAAAATTATAGCAGAGGGTTAGTTTCAGCAGTCGAAAGCCGGGGTGTGAGACCGGGAGGTTGAGAGCAGTGACTTTGGGCTTCTGATTGAATTCCTAGCTGGGTGACTGAATAACCCTGTGAGGTATTCAGTCATGTATTCAGATTATGCTACCGCATAATAATAAAACCCTCAGAGCTACTGCACCAATTTTCCCTCTTCGGGTTTTTCTGGGGACTATTTATCCAAAAATAATTGTCCTATGTGATGTATATGATTTAATCTAGTAGGAGAAGTAACATCAATTTGCTGTAGTAGGGAATCCAACTTAGAATTTTTCACATGGTATTGGAGCTAGTGCAGGAGAAACAAGAGGAGCAGAACCAGAAACCCCAACATTGAGCAGAAGGGGAAATCGAAAAGTTGCAGGAGGCAGCAAGTCGAAATCTCAGAGGGTTTTACAGTTCTAGCCAGAGGATCGAAAATTCGAGGTAGTTCTCTCTGAGTGAGTTGACGGAGGGAAGAGCTTCTAGTTCGAATTTTTGCAGTGGTAGAGGGAGCAACACTGAGCCTCAACGTGAGGAGGAGTTGGTGGACGCAGATTTTTCAGTAGACAACTTTGTCGGGCTGAAAAGACGTCAGAAGAAGGAAGTAGCAGAGCATAGTGAGGGAATACTTCCTCAATGATTTCTTGCCAAGGAAATTAACATTTCTCAGTTGCTGAGTAGCAGAGGAGAAACGACTTACCAGCTCCATCAGGGAGTGCGTAAGTCAGCCCTGGAACTATGCAGTAGGGAGAAAGAGGGAGAAGTTCGACATTTTTTGGAGGAGATGGCAACTAGTGGCTTGAGGGATTAGGATAGGTTGGACGAGGCTTTCAACTATGCCATCTGAAGGCTAGGATGACCTTCCTGCTAGATAGGCGTGCCCTCAAGATGTACGTTGATAGTGTGGTGGCTGAACCTGCGGATGCAGATCTGCTGAAAAAGTACAAGGCTAAGATGGCTAAGGCGAAGAGGATGATCCTAGATGGGGTCAAATATCACGTGGCGTGCCATGTTGCAAGAAAAGGGACTGCTAACGAAATGTGGGATGCCTTGGCCACATCGTATCAGGCAACTTGCAAGCAACGGAAGATGTACTTAGAGCAGAAGTTGAGGTCTGCTCAGATGCAGAAGGGGGAGCGAGTGGATTCGTTCCTTATGAAACTGAAGGAGACCCGTGACGAGTTATCAGCTGCAGGACATACTCCTCAAGACTCGAAGTTAGTGAGATTGGCTCTAAAGTCCGGCTCAGATGATTGGTAGATCTTTGTCTAGAGTATCCTGGGCAGGGCAGCGTTGCCAAATTGGGATGAGATGTGGGTAGCTTTGAAACAAGAAGAGCTGAGGAGAGACCTGCTCAAGGTAAAACTTGATGGGAGCACCAACAGCGGTGGGTTGAAGCCTAAAGTGGAGGAAGAGGATAACGCAAGCCTTGTATTGAAGGGACAACTGGGGCAACAGATACGAAAGAAGGATGCCTCTAAGGTGAAGTGCCTCAGATATGGCGCGATGGGCCACTATGCATCCCAGTGGCCTTTGAAGAAAAAGGACAAGGATGAGAAGCATGATCCCAAGGTTGCAGCCGCGAAGATTGATGAGGAGTTCGCCATGACAGCCGAGATACCTCCAGGAGAGAGGTGGGATGATATAGAGCTTTAGTCGGGAGGACTACAAATGGACAGGATCCTTGATGATCCCACCTCTTGGATCATCACCTTGCTACGGGAACCCATGATCAGGAGTAGCAGGATGGTGGAGTTTCAGTTGGTGGCATGGAGTGTTTATTCGATAGATGTAGTGGCTAGGAGAGCTAGAGACTAAACAACGCAGAATAGAGAGGCAGCAGTGCGAGGAGGCACAATGCAGAGCTTCAACAACGCAATTGCTTTAGAAGCAGAGTAGGACTAGCAGCAGTCAGGATTTCAACACCAAGGAGTATCCACTGGATACTTATTTAGTTTTGGGTGTTTTCAATTGCTTCTCCCAACAATTGAGTTGCAGTATGGTTGTAGTGTTAGCAGTGGCAGTGCTAGCAGCATAGCAGATGTAGAGTTTGAGAGGGAGCTGCAGTACAGATGTAGCATTGGTAATGTCCAAGGCAACAGTATAGTGGCAGCATCAACGCAGTAGTTGACGGACAACATGTCAGGCATCAACAACGTAGGGGCGATGCTTCAGAGTCAGAGTAGTATGCAGAGAGGTAGTGTATTGCTAGAGCACATTCCTTGCTAAGAGGGAGTGTTGATTTAGGGTAGCATCGATCTAGGCCTCAAATTTTGCAGGGAGGCTTGGGCACAGGTATTCCAAAGAACCCAGAAAGCATTTGGGAAATTCCACCCATAAGTGATTTTATTAAAATATTTAATATTTTTAATGGGGTTTCTAAGTCTAAACTTAGGAAAATTAAAATATTAATGGGTATTAATCTAATCAGGGGTGAAACTTCTAGAAAAAGCCATGGATCAAGTCAAAAAGATTTGAGCCATTGATTATGTTTTAATCTAGGCCGTTGGTTGTCCAACAGGAAGATATAAGAGGGGGCTTGATGGTCATTTGGAAAACACACAGAGAGATAGAGAGAAATGGTTTTTCTGAAGTAAGAAGTTCTTAGGAGGAAAAATCGATTGAAGGAATCTCTTGCAGTTGAGGGGCAGGGATAGCAGCTTCCGGAGAGAGAGATTCTCAGCCGGAGATACATCAGCAGAGAGAGGTAGTAAGTGATCTAGAGGCCTTGATGCAGGGCCAAAAGGGCCACACAGAGGCAAAGAGAGAAAGTCGAAAATCAGAGCAGAGGGTCAGTTTCAGCAGCTGAAAGCCAGGGTGTGAGACTGAGAGGCTAAGAGTAGTGACTCTGGGACAATGTAGAGGCAGTGCAAAGCTAGCGTAGTGCCTGCCAGGGGCATCTCATTTAGTTGTTGGAACAACTGAGACTTTTCTCAGTGATTGTGTGAGGTAGACTCACAAAGCTTCTGCCAGTATTTCTCTCTGTAACTGAATAACCCTGTGAGGTATTCAGTGATGTATTCAGATTTTTGTACTGCATAATAATAAAACCCTCAGAGCCGCTGAACCGATTTCCCTGCATTGGGTTTTTATGGGGACTACTTGTCCAAAAATAACTGTGTTTTATGTGTTGTACTTTTCTTTCTTGCTCAGTATTTTGTTTTCGCATATATATAAATTAAGTGAAGCCTGCAGATGTATTTACTTTGAAATTTACCATAGAAGACAGTAAATAACTTGTATGATTTAATCAAGTAGGAGAAGTAACATTAGTTTGCTGCAATAGGGATTCGAGCTTAGGAATTTTCACACAGTGCAGAGTCAGTAGCAACGCAAAGACTTCAGAGGGTCAGCGCAACGACTAGCAGTAGTTAGAACTCCATCAACAGATGCATCACGCTGAACACCTTTGGTTCAGTGTTTTGGATGTTTTTATGTTGCAACAACAACAAAGTTGCAGTGGAAACACAGTTGGCAACAACATGCAGAGTCAACAACAACACAAATGCAACATTTGCAGAGTAGTTGGTGGGCAGTGATGTCAGACATCAACAATGTAGAGGGAGATGTTACAAAGTCAAGGTGATGCTTCAATAGGTTGCATTACTAGAGCACATTCCTCTCTAAGAGGGAATGTTGATTTTTGGTAGCATTGGATGTGGCCTAAGCCTCAAAATTTGCAGGGAGGCTAGGACACATGTATTCCAGAATACCCAGAAATTGTTTTGGGAAATTCCACCGGGAGACAGTTTTATTAAAATAATTAATTATTTTTAATGGATGCTTAAGTCTAAACTTAGGAAATTAAAATAATCAACGGGTATTAATAAAACTAGGTGTGAATCTTCTAGAATAAGACGAAGATTGAGTCAAAATGATTTGAGCCATTGATTAGAATTTAATCTGGGTTGTTGATTACTCAACGAGAAGATTATAAGGACTTTGATGGGCATTTGGAAGACACATCGAGTGAGATCAAGAGATCGATTTCTCAAGAGAGTTGCGCTGCAGTTGACAGAGAAGTCATCGAGGAGATTTCTTGCAGTGAGGGGCAGGGATGGTTTTTTGGTTGGAGAGTTTCCTTATCCGGGGATACATTGCAGAGAATGCAGAGAGAGATCCAAAAGAGGCAGCGCAGAGCTTTAGAGGGAGTTCGAAATTCAATTGGGAAGTCATGTTCCAGAACCAAAAGCCGTGGTGTGAGACCGGAGGGCCAAAGGAACGAAGTTCCAGACAACAGAAGATTTGTTGAAGAGGTGACGCAGACCCCAGAGAGGCTGACACAAATTTACATAGGCTAACGCAAAGGTTGCGCAGAGCTAGCTTGGGGCTAGCCATCCAGGCACTGGATCAGTGTCAGTTCGCCAGTGATAGTGTGAGGTATTTCTCACTAATTTCTCTGCCAGTCAGATTCTCTGTATCGGATAACCAATAAGGCATCCAAAGATTGTATTTAGAAACTATTGCATAATAATACAAACCAGCTGTTGCACCGGTTTTCCCGCATTGGGTTTTCCTAGGGACATTTGTCCAATGACAACGGTGTCAATTGTGTGTGTGGTTATTTCTTTTTGCTCAATTCTTGTTTCCGCATATAATTTAATTAGTGAAGGCTGCTGTGGTATTTACTTTGATATTTATAGTATAACACAGTAAATAACTTGTATGAATTAACAAGTAGTAGAAGTAATATCAGTTTGCTGCAGTAGAGATTTGGGTCTCCAAATTTTCACACGAGAGGCATGAATTTCGAGGAGTATGCTGCACAAATTTCGAGGAAACAGCAGCTCGAATTTTGAGGATTTCTGGGCACACAAATCGAGGAAGATTTGGCTGCTGTCAGGCCTGAAATTCAAGGCACGAATTTCAGGACACCAGGCTGAGGACAACGCGAAGTTCGAGGAGGGTTTGGCTGCTGTCTGGCACAGTTTTTGGGGCAGGAAAGTCACCTTCAGGCACAGAAATCAAGGCTGGGTTTAGCACAGATTTCAAGGCTGATTTTGGGCACAAATTCCAAGGAGCTGAGCTGTAGAAGAATGCAGAAATTCTGGGCACCAAATTTGCTGAAAATTTGAATTGTTCAGTGGGCACAAATTTCCAGAATTTGCAATAAATACTACAGCAGAAAAAGGGAGATAAGTACAGTGACTTTTTTTACTTGTTTTGTAATTCTCTCAAGCAATAAATTCCTCCGTTGTAGACTGGTTTTCCCCAAGAGGCTATGGGGTTTTTCCGGGGTCACCTTGACCAAAAACTAGTGTCTCACATGCTTGAATGCTTGTCTAAATGTTGTAGTATTTTCAGCTGATAGGGAAAGTGAAAAATAGCAGAAGTACTCTTTGAATGTTTACAATTAATGCAGTCTGAAATTTATATGAGCGTGACAAAACACATGCAAACTTGTAAACTGGGGTAAGGGTGCAGATCATTAATTTTCTACGTTGTAGTCAGTCAAAACCAGTCCAAGATTCGGTCAAACAGCAGCCTCCTTGGTCATACAGAGCAGAATAGATTTTGTCAATGCTGGCCAATGACAGTTTCAGATATTGGTCAAACTTCGGTCTTCTTCTTCTGTTGACTTTGCACGTTTGGATCAGAAATAGAGAGATGTTGTTGTCTTATGCATTGTTCCGAATGAGGAGATCAAGTTGATATTTATAGTGGTCAAACTCGATGGGTTTTGACCAAGGGTCACATCTATTCACAAGATGGAGCCGACTTGTTTTTTCGGGCCTAGATGAAGGCCAGAAATAATAATTTTATCTTTTCATATTCAATATTTTCTTAGGCCGACTTAGAAGGTCATTTTGGCATGGGGGAATACCTCCCAATGCTACAAAAAATCAACACATCTCTCATGCATAACCCAACATCTGCATGTCACTCGTGCATAAGGTCATCTGCTAAAAATAGAGCTGAATCAACCTGCATAAATAGCACTAAACGTGCTGAGGAAACCTGGCCATCTGATAGAAGAGTGATATGTCATCTGGATGTACCTGTTTGTGAACCACCTGCCCAAAACCCACCCAATCCTCAACCCTTTAGCAATAAAATTCTTGTGACCATGTGCCAAGTCTGCATACCACTCACATACTGTCTATGCTGAATGATGGGCTGACCAACCAGTCCATCCCATAATGTACCCACGAACCATCTGACTGAATGCTCAATATGGAATTTGGGAGAACTCCATTTCAAGTGCTAACTCCACCATTATCTGTTTCTATTGTAGGTCAATTTTCAATAATATATTTTGGAAATTGGGATCAGAAATGAAATAAAAATATACTATGACCGCAGGCTCCAAACTTTTGCAATATTTCCCACTACCACCATCACCTATTCCTAATGAGGTCAATTCTCAATAATATATTCTGGAAATTGGGATCATATATGAAAATTCAACATATTATTTCCTCATTCTCTAAATCTCTGCAATATTTCAGCTTCAAAATGAAAATTTCACATCACTATTGAGGATGTAAATGCTTAATAAAACTCTCATTCCATTACATGTGTGAACAATATTTTATTGGTTGGTACATTTTCTAGTGCAGTTACTCCATGGTTCAATTCAAGGCTTCTCAATTTTTAAGCATATTTTAAATAAAAGTAATCAGAAAGTACTTCAATGTTTTACCCCATGCTTTCTTTACTTCTCATTTATCTTGTTTGATTCCTTTTGTATTATGCAGTCTAGCTCAGGGTTTTAAGTCACTCTCTGAGTTCATGGAACACCTTGCTGTCTCCACAGATATTGTCTTTCCATTGATTCATGGCAAGTTTGGTGAAGATGGCAGCATCCAGGTAACTTTAAATTGTGAAAGTAAACTACACGCTCTGCATATAAAACTAGCAGCAATTTCACTGATTTGGTTTTCAATTCTTTTGTCATGCAACTATTTTTAGAGTTGAATGGGCTTTGGTTTTGTTGCTTGTAGAGGAAATATATGAATTCTCTGAGGTGGTTAAGTTATCATTTTAAAATAACGCTGATTTTTTGCTTCACATTTATCAGGAACTCATGGAAAAAGCAGGCATTCCATTTGTTGGCACAGGATCAAGAGAAGCACGTCTTGCTTTTGACAAGGTGATTGAACTCCATTCAAGTGATTATTTGATGTTAAAACTTAAAACTTGTGTTAAGAAAACACTACGACTGTATTTGGTTTTAGGTATAGGAGTCACACCCTTGACACATAGATAAGTCTGCCTTACCTGATTAAAGATAAAATACATGGCTTAATATCAGTCCAGAGTGACAGAAATAGAAGTGCATGCTAGCTGCTTGCAAATAAAACATATGGCTGAAAATCAGTGCATCTCATGCTGAGTGTGGGCTTGCCCATGCTTGATGCCAGAGTGTGCATTATAGATGGATGAACATTGAACACATGTTTCTTCTGTATGCTCTTTGATGCTGTCCATTATTTGGAAGCTTTCAGTCTTACTTTTTGATCAGTAGAGTTCACTTTTGTGAGAGGTGAGGCATCTAGACGATTGCCCTCTAGAAGAATGTTTAATATGGAATTTCATTGGAAAATAGTTTTTCCTTCTTGAAAATGTGTCTTATATTACAGGCATTAACATGCGAGGACATCAAAGTAGCATGGTCGGCTTAGGTCTGATATAAACCTGCCCACCCTACATATGCGAAAAAAAGTTGCATGTTTGCCATAGCATCAGACTCTAGACTGTGCATATCTGAATGGAAAAGAGACGATGTAGATGTTACCTGATCAGCTAAATCCGCTATAAGCACGATCAGCTAAATCTGCTATAAGCACAAACATTTATCCTATTAAACAATAGGGCAAGCAGACACTTTTGTTGTCAAGTTTTTGACAAGACGAGTAAGGGTTTCCATATCACTTGTTTCCCTGTCCTTACCCTTACTCACTGCACCCTGTGGCTTCCTGTTTGCATCTCTGGAGTCCTTTGTTGGTTCATCATCCTTGATGACTCTAATCGCGCGTAGGTCCTTTTCAACAACAATTGCCTCTTTGCAGTTTTCTAACAGTGTTGGTTTCGCAGCTTGTTTGACGAACTGCACAATGCTGGTCGGCAGCGTAGGTGTGTAGTAATCGATGGTGATGGAGTCATGAGGTTTTGTGTCCGCTGCAAACTTATTCAATATGTGCAGAAACCTCTGATTGAAATCTTTTACCTTTTCTTTCCCCACCACCTTTAGGATTCCCAATTCTTTAAGTAACATGGCTGGGGTCTTGTCATCAACAAACTTTTCCAGAAACATACGTTTGAACATACCGCAGTTCTTTATGGAGTTGACAAGAAGGCTATGATACCATGCAACTGCGTGACCATCCAAGTTACATGGGAACAGTCTACATGCAACGTCATCGTAGTGTACCTCAAGTGTCTGCAGCTGCACGTAGAAGTTGTCTCCTTGATCTTTGGCCTTCACTGTGTTGTCGGGGTCGAACTTTGTGATCATCCTCTCCGACCGCTCTGACATCTTGTGCAAAGCACCCAGGGGAGCCAATGGTCCCTAATTCATCCATTCCAGATTTTGGTCAGCCATGTCTTCTTGCTCTTCGCCCTCCTTCTCTTCTTCAGAATATGATGGTTCCAGATCTAAGTCTGTTGTTTCGTCTCTGCCTCCGCCTCCTCCGCTGCCTTCCCCTCCACCTCCTGTACCGAAGTTTGAGCCAAAGATCACGAGGGTGTCTTGTTCTCCCTGTTGGAAGACCAGAGGTTCCTCTTTGTTCTCAACAACTTCTGCCAGACCTTCAAGTGTGGCAAGAACTGCTTCTTCCATTGATGATACAACAACCCCTGTGGGAGTGGTTTTTGGCTTTCTTGATGCGTATGGAAGATGTTGGATTCCTGGGATTAGTTCGATTGCTTTCGTGAACTGGCAAGTGATGGGACGGACAGAGCGAAGATGCTGATATGAAATTTCGTGTTCAGTTTTATGAGGTGAGCAGTAACCAACTGAAGAGTCACGCGTAGGTGAGAGGGAGTACGAGTTTCTGCCTTGACCAGATGATTGATGAGTGGGTGTGAGAGGACATTCAACGATAAACAACTGGCGGTCCTCCTTCTAGCGCCAAAAATGTTGACGGTGTTGGACCCGCCAACATTCAAGGGATCTCCCTGCTATGAAGTCCCAACTAGACCTCACACTGTTTGGTGTGGGAGTCCCATCCGGTTGCCATTATCTTAATTGTTTGCCTTAGCTCTTGCTTGTCAGCATGAGAGAGTGGTCCGCTTTGTCTTCGAACAACGATATTCTTGTGCCTGGTGAGTGCTAGTGTTACTTGTGTCAAGGTTCTTTCACAACAGAGAGAGGGTGGGAGTGAGTCTCAAGTCGGAAGGGAGGAAGCCCTAACTCTATTAGAAACACACAACACAATAGGACATGCGCAACTTCTAGAGGAGAAATCCACACGGATGCGGCAGTCATAACACACAAGGGAAGATAGCACGTATAACACTCAATGGGTTAATCTGCGAGAGTGCAATGGTCGTTATAACAAGTTTACGTGAATGGTTCTGTCTGATGTCTGGGGAGGTAACCAACACGGGCAGGACAACGTTAACAACTTATACAACACATTTTCATTAATATATGTATTGTAACAGTTGAATGAATTCAAGTGTTAAACACAGGTTAAAGCAACATGTATTACAAGTGTTCAAGATTAATCTTACAAACAGTTACAACAAATGTGTGAAAATGTGCTGGCCCGTTAACAGACTTCTGAATTAAAGCGAAAGTTCCAAGACACATCGATACACCATACATCACTGTTGAAATTTCTAAGTCTATCTCTTAGAAATTTAATCTGTATTCGTCTGGTTTATTTCTTCTATTTGTTAAATTCGAACAAGTTATTTAAAACATATAAATAACGAATTAAACACAATACAGTCTCAACATCTACAGATCGTCAGCTGAAAGAAAACAAGCACACAAGTGACATCGTTATTTTTGGACAAATGTCCTTGGAAAAACCCAATGCGGGAAAATCGGTGCAGCTATTCTGAGGGTTTATTATTATGTAGTATTTCCTTGAGTACAGCTGGGTGCCAAACTGGCTGACCCGACAGAGAAAAATAACTGGCGATAATACCTCTCTATTCAGAAACAGGTATTCAGAAAACTTGTCCCACTAAACCCTCTCCAGCAGCTCTGAAGCACTGCGCTGGCCCTTCTAGCCTCTACGTCAGCCTCAAACCCCTTTGCATCAACCCTTTGAGGCATTGCACAACATCTGGGACCCTCTACGTCACCCCTGCAGCCCTCTGTGTGGATGACGCAGTCCTTTTGGCCTTTGCGTTGTCTCTCCTGGGCTCTGCGTGGCCTGCTTTGGCTGCTGCTTCTCGCTCTCTACCTCTGCGCTGGTCTCTCGGCACTATCTCTGCCTTTTGTCTAGTACTCACTGCCCCTCGCTGCTGATCACTGATTCGACTTTACATAGCAATCCTACTTTAGTAAATCGAATGAATGATCACTTTGGTGTATCTCGAACTGACCCTCAAACCTCCTCTTATACTTTTTCTGTTGGTCCTTAAACGACCGAGATTAAACCTCTAATCAACGACTAAGATTAGATTTGGCTTGATCCATGACTTTTGGAACCTTCTAACCCAGTTTTATATTAATACCCATTAATATTTTATTTTTCCCAAGTTTAGACTTAGGAACTTTATTAAAAATATTAATTATTTTAATATCTCCCAAACCGGTTAGAATCTGCCCAAACCATTTCTGGGTCTTGGAGATCTCATGTGCTTTAGGCTCTCCACCAATTTTCATTGCTAGAGCACATCCGATGCTACCCCAAATCAACACTCCCTCTTAGCTAGGACTGTGCTCTTGTAATACTCCACACTGAGCATCACTCCGATTATACGACGCCTGTACCTGTGCAGATGCTAGGCCTCCCCGTCCAACATCCTCTACACTGCTGCATCCTGTATTGCTGCCCATGACCCTGCCACTGCCATTGTTGCATCCGTACGACAACTCCGTTTGCATTTACCCTGCTGCTGGTCCATCCTCCCAAAATTGCATCTGCACTGCATCCACCTCTCATCATGTTGCATCGTGCTACTGCATACTGCTACTGCACTGCAACTCAGTTACTGAGAAGTAAGTAGCTGATCCACCCAACTTTTGACATCCCTGTCAGGCTAGAAACACTCCCGATGCTGAAGCTCTCTCAGCCGCTAACAAGTGCTCCCTTTACTAACCTCTGCGCTGCAACAACTCTGTGCCATCCTGCACCGTTGCAAACCTCTCTGTGCCATCCTGCACCGTTGTAACACTCTCCATGCCTCTCGCACTGTTGTAGCTTGCTAGCCTCGTGCTGCCCGGGGACTTCTGCACTGTAGCACTCTCTGTCGCTTCATCCGCATCCGTCTCTATCGACATCCGCCAGTTCTGCTAATCTCTCTTCCGGGCTCCCGTAGCAAGATATAATCCAAGAGGTTGGGTACCTCATGGATCGTGCCCCACATCGCCTGTAGTCCTCCTGACTACAACTCGATGTCTCCCCAGTTCTTCTCTAGCGGTACATGAGCACTCATGGCACACATAACAGATAGGATCCTGGCCTTCCAGATGACGAAGTTGGATGCCCCATCCAACCTGTCCTGATCCCTCAGTTCGTTCATGGCCATTTCTCTGCTCTTCCTTTCGACTCCTTCGAGTCTCTACTTCCCTTTGGAAGTTATCTCTTCGACTCCTTCTGAGTCGCTACTTCACTCCTGGAAGTTCTCTGCTAGACTCCCTCTGAGTCTCGATTTCCCTCTTGGAAATCGCCTGCCAAACGTTGAGTTGCACGTCTCTGATCTGTTATGCTCCTGCAACATTGATCTGGATTTCTTGGCTAGAAATCCGCTTAGGTAGCGACTCCCTCTACCTTGGTTTTGCCCCATTAGGTACTGTTCTGTCTCGACATCAACACCCCACCAGCTTCACTCCTTGCAATCTGCCCACAACTTCCTATGCCCCAACAACTGAAGGACTGAGCCTCTAGGCTCTGCAAAATCTCGACACTAGCAAAACAACTTTCTTAGCCAACTGCGTGAACCCTCCTAGTCTCTGCGTGAGCCTCTTTTTGCCCTCCTCAGCCTCTGTGCTTGCTCGAACTGATGACGTGGTCCCTCCGCGTTAACTCTTCTTCTGTCGCTTTTGCAAGGATCAACTTTTGTCACTCGAGACAACTGATTCTGCTGGAAATGCTTTGCTTAGCTGATGCCTTCAGTTTTCTTGTGATCTGCAACCACGCTCTGATACCATGTTGAAATTTCTAAGTCTATTCGTTAGAAATTTAATTTGTATTTTTCTGGTTTATTTCTTCTACTTGTTAAATTTGAACAAGTTATTTAAAACATATAAATAACGAAATAAACACAATACACTCTCAGCGTCTACAGATCATCAGCTGAAAAAAACAAACACACAAGTGACACTGTTATTTTTGGACAAATGTCCCCAGAAAAACCCAATGCGGGAAAACCGGTGCAGCGATTCTGAGAGTTTATTATTATGCAGTATTTCCCTGAGTACAACTGGGTGTCAAACTGGCTCACCCGACAAAGAAAAATAACTGACAGTAATACCTCTCTATTCGGAAACAGGTATTCAGAAAACCTTTCCCATGAAACCCTCTCCAGCAGCTCTGAAGCACTGTGTTGGTCCTTCTGGCATATGCGTTAGCCTCAAGCCCCTTGAGTCAGCCCTCTGAGGCACTGTGCAGCCTCTGGGACCCTCTGCGTCACTCCTGTAGCCCTCTGCGTGGATGACGCAGTCCCTCTGGCCTCTGCGTTGTCTCTGCTGGGCTCTGCATGGCCTGATTTGGTTGCTGCTTCTTGCTCTTTGCCTCTGTGCTAGTCTCTCGGCACTATCTCTGTTTCTCTATCCAATATTCGCTGCCCCTCGCTACTGATCACTGATTCGACTTTATTTAGCAATCCCACTCTAGTAAATCGAATGACTAATCACTATGGTGTTTCTCCAACTGACTGTCAAGCCTCCTCTTATACTTTTTATGTTGGTCCTTCAACGGCTGGGATTAAATCCCTAATCAACGGCTAAGATTAGATTTGGCTTGATCCATGACTTTTGGAACCTTCTAACCCAGTTATATATTAATACCCATTAATATTTTATTTTTCCTAAGTTTAGACTTAGGAACTCCATTAAAAATATTAATTATTTTAATATCTCCAAACTGTTTAGAATCTTCCCAAATCATTTCTGGGCTTTAGAGATCTCATGTGCTTTAGCCTCTCCACCAATTTTCATGGCTGGAGCTCATCTGATGCTACCCCAAATCAACAATCACTAACCCCATAGGCGGCATTGGAGCCACTACTCACTCCTCAAAGAAAAGATTACAAACTTTCAAGGCTATGTGGGAGGAGCCAAGGTGAAAAGTCTTTTCCATGTACAAATGATGGGGTATTTATTGTTAAGGGTGACACTGACCCTTGTGATTGTTCGACTTCCCTATGACTGTTTGATTTTCATGACTTTTCAGATTACATGACTCTTCAGATTATAAGTGGGTCTCTTGGACTTCCACGTTACATTACATTGATTGACAACAGTATGGCCTACAGTAGTGATGTGGCCGACATGACTCATGACACGACTCGACATGACAGTGCTCATGCATGTCAAGTTGATGTGCATGTTGAGCTGCAGTGCTGCTGGGTGATGGATGTCTGCTAGGTGTATCACAACTTCACCTCCACATGGCAAGGTGTGCGAGGTTCTCAATGGTCATTGGGTTCGCTTGATGTTGCATGTGCATGTTGCTCCTTTCCCTGTACTTTGGCATGCTTGACATGTTCGTCTGTTCGCGAAAATATCTCCTCGCATGTTAGCTCATCCATCTGTTTGCGAACACATCCTTACATGTTCGCATGGTCGTCCATTCGCGAACACATCCTTTTGCTTGTACTCTCTTTGTTCATCCCATCCGTCGTCGTGTCATGTCTATTCATGTACTTGTATCTGCAATCACTCATGACGAGACGATATCAAATCCATAAACCTCCTAGTCTACCATGATGCATGATTGTTCGCTTTTGGATGTAGGTGACCGAGAGAGAGCACAAGGCTGTGAAACTCAAATTGGGATGCGAGCTCCGGGCACTACTAGTCAAAATTGCGTAGAGGTCATTGGGAGACTGAGATGGACAATTCGGATCAACAGTGATTGTCCGCGGGGTCTGGCTCGGTTGGAGGGCAGATTTGTGCAATTTCTGGAGGGAAGCAGTTTGGGGCAGCAGAGGGCCTTGGCAGCAAAAACTGCGCAATTCCTGGAGGGCACTGGTAGCAGGCTGCGAGATGGCTTGGCAAAAAAGACTGTGCAATTCCTGGAGGGAGATAGCAGCGGGCTGTGCTGTTGCTGGAGACAAAAACTGCGCAATTGTTGGAAGGCTGACCTACTGAACACCTTTGCAGTTTCTGAGTTGAGCGGGATGCTGGGCTGTTGAGGGGCTTGCTCATGAAATCTGCGCAGTTTTCTAGGTGAGCAGCTGGCTCGCTGACTGGGTAGCTGGCTAGGAAAACTGCACAATTTTTTAGGGGAGACAGGGACGAATACTTGGTGTCTATCCGGCCTGTCTGCACAGTTTCCTCAGTCAGTGGAGCGGGAAAGGTCTGCAGCTTTTGTGCAATTTTTGAGGGGAGTGAGACCAGGGGTCATTGCTCGGTCAAACTCTCTGGTTGACCAGCGAGAGGGTTGGTTGATCAACTTGCGGGCAGCGCAGATTGAAATGGCTTGTTGGACACTTCTGCGCTATTCTGGGTGACAGTCGGTTGAGTCGATTGCAGGGTGGAGGTCTGGCTGTTAGAGGGTGATCCGGTTGTTAGAACTTCAACAAAATGACTAAGTGTGTGAGCGAGTGAATTTGTGCATACTCGACCTTGCGAACACACACTCAACATAACTCGACGATAAGATGCCTCAAACCATCAAGACAACATGTGCTCAACATGACCGACCGGCGATGCAAGCGACAAGCGCGATGCTTGTGATGGATTGTTGAACGACCGCAACGATGCTTGCGCGACAATGCATACAAGTTCGTGTGTGAGTGTGATGAACATTTACATAGCGAATACAACATGTACACACGAAGCGAAAACCTTGTGCATGACCAGATCATGGTTGCAAGCATGACGTTGTGACCAACATGCAACAAGTTGTCTGTTGAACGGTCAAGCAAAGAGGGTGCAAAGCAAGGTTGCACGAAACGGGGGAACGGGTACAAGTTTCCAAAACAGGCAAGGGTATGAAATATGACCCCCCCCAAATTTTGGAAACGAGAAAATGCGAGAAT
>APFE030081233.1:0-41971 GCA_000404065.3 Pinus taeda | reverse complement strand
CTACTTGGAATATTAGGGGAAGCCCATTAAATTAATTAAAAATTTAAAAATAAAAACTAAAATGAACTCCAAAGAACCTGATTTTGGGGTTCCAAGTACCCATCATCAGGGTTCTTCATACCTGTTAAGACAAAAGAACCCAATTTTTTTTAATGGAGAACCCGGTTCTTCATAGAAGAACCCGGTTCTTATGGGTTCTTCTCAGAAGCACCCGTACAAGAATCCAGTACTTGGGTTCGAGAACCCCACCCCCGGGTTCGGGAACCCGTGCAACATAGGTATTAAATAAATCTCTAGAGTCTCTTATCATTGTTTATTGCTAAATCTATATGGAACTAATTTTTGATTGAAGTTTTGTAGAGGGAACATCTTGTTGGGATTACAAAATCAAGCGTGAGGGGAAGCCTTTGGAGAGACCAACTCACTCTTGATACTTTCTTAAAGAAGCTCTCATTTGTTCTTTGAACCTTCATAGTCTTATCTTACAAAGTGGTTTTGCAGGGATTTCGGCACATAGCTTGTACACAAGCCGAGAACTTCTAAATTTAAATCTCTTTTAAAAAAAACATTGTACTTTATTTATTTCATTTGCTATTTAAGAACTTGAAGATGGCTAAGCAAAGACGAGAGTTTATTCTCACTCTTTAGCTTAGCCTTTTGTAAATTATAATTGTACATATACATTTTATCTTGCTGATTTTTCTATTAATACTTAACTTATTTTGCAGCCATTGTTTGGATTGTTTGCTAACTTTGTGTGGCAAATTTTGAAGAGCAACTTCCCGCAACATCTAACAAGTGTTTGTAGGACCTTTGGCAAGTGTTGGGGGTTCAATTTCCAAGGATGTCGTGAGCCTTTTTGAGGCTTATTTTGGCCAAGTCGAGTTCACTAGAGGGCTGTCCATTTTCCTCTCTAAGCCGCGGGCATTTGGAGGAAACTCACACCTTGTTTCCCTTGCATAAGTTTTGTGAGATCTTGTCACTACTTTCTCAAGAAAAGAGGTCTAGTGTCCAAGTTTCAAGCAATTATTGTGAGGACTCTCCTTGAAGTATAGTTGAGAACTTTTGAAGGACTCTCTTTTCATTGTAATATTAATAAAAGATCTAACTTGCTTGTGAGAGCTTGGGATTTCTCCCATGGTATCCTATCTCCCCATTTAGTGGGAGGCTTCTCTTGGGTGGATTGACATTTGCATGGTTTAAGCTTTCATAATTCATTCACTTACATGCATGCTTTAATTGGGAATTAACACAACCTCACTATCACATTTCATTAAGTTAAAATTTGTTACAATTTCATTTGAGCTTTGCATTTTCTTTCTCATTGTTGTTTGGAGCTACCAGCTTACACTTTACTTTGGGCAATTCATCCTTTACATGCAAGCATTTTATATTCTTAACAAACTTTGATTCGTTTCCATTTACCTTGGTAAATTGTTTCATGAGCACTTGAATACATGTTTCAATTTTATGCTACATTGTTATCTTGAATATTGGAGCAATTTATTGTCATTGTCTATTTGAAACAAATTTTACTTTCAAGCAAATTACTTGTATCATTTTAATTCATTGATGAAACACATGCAACACTTGTAAGCTAATTTTATTCCTCCAATCGAAGTTATAATTGCAACTTATGTTGAACACTATTTCATTTTCAAGCATTGCAAATCAATCTCTTTGAAGCATTTGCATGTATCATTATTTTAATTTGGGGAATTAACACAATTTACATTTCATCTAGGCATTTTAGTGTAGGAAGGCCCCAAGCTTCATTAAAATTTTACATCCAACATAAGTTGGTTGAAGTAGACATTTTAGGGATCCTCTACTCTTCTATTGACTCCTCATTGTGAGATCCATATCATTGGGCGAGGGTGAGGTCTGAGGATTGAAGAGTTAAATTTTAATCTTGTTGTAGAGCTAATTAATAAAATTAACCAAGAACACTTTCCATTATATTTATTTTACTTGTTTCTTGATGGTTAGAGTTTTCATATCCAGTCTATTCCAAAACCAAGTATTGTAATCATTTCAAACAAGTGCCTTCTTTTCATGTTTCAAGTCTAATTGCATATTGATGTCTTGGTTTAACACTTCCTTTCTTTTACATTTCCAAGTTAATTACTAATTTTTGAGTTTTGGCAAGATATGTTTCACTTGTTTTGATTTATAAAGTTGATTATCTCAAAAGCATTTTGTATCTTACATATCTTGTGCTAACAATTCTTATTTACATTTTAGGGTTACTTTGTTTTCTCTTTTGAGAGCATTGCATTTTACTTTGAGCAAACATATCTTTAATTGTTGAGCAAATTCCTTATAAGGCACTAGTTTTATGGTTTTAATCATATTAATGATTGGCATTGTTATTTCAAGTTGCTCACTTCATATTTGCCCATAAATCCTTAAAAGTAATCCATTTTCACTATAACATTCTCCTAGAAATTCACATCTTTTAACTTAACTTTTCACTAGGGACCACCTCCCTTAGCTAACCTAGGAGATAGCTCAAACAAAGAGAGTCGGGATTAGTGTGACAACCCTTTCTCTGAGTTCCCTGCCACCAACCACACCTTGTGGGGTTGAAGGCTTTTCTCACTGACTTGTAGGTAGGTGTAGGCGGCAGGGTCAACAATACCCATCTATCTCTTTCCTTTGGTATTTTGTGCTAGTTAGATGAAGATCTAACTAGCAAACAATAAGAGGTGAGAAGAGAAGAAGTGGTGAAAATTAGAGCAGCAAGAAACAAAGGGAAAAGAGCATGGTTGTACAATGGTAAAGCGGTTATTGCAATGTTTGGGCCTCATGGCAAAGTGGGGCAACAATTTGGCAGTAAAGAAAAACCAGTTTATTCTATAATAGGGAGGAAAACAATGGGATCAACATGGATGAAAAGGGGTGAAGGCTCAAATTTGAGTCTTGTGTGCCAAGCCGTGTAGCAATCAAATCCTACCCAGGTCTACCTAAGTCTAGTCTGTTGGAACTGTAGAGGTTACCCTTGGAGGAGGGGACCTGGGATAGGGCCTATTGCAGAAGGTAGAGACATAATCTGTCTCACGGAAACTCATGAACACGATGGTTGTAAAACTTCTATGTTTGATGGTTATTTGAAATTAGCAGTTTGGAACGAGGCAACAGAAAATGGTAAAGGTTATGGGGGAAATCTGGTTTTAGTGAAAAAAAGAAGGTTGTCACATACAGCTTGTGAAAGAAAATACAAATAAGCAATATTTATGGTTCAAAATAACATAGAATGAGAACCACATAAGAATTGCAGCATGCTATTTTGCACCTCAAGCCTCAAAAATTTACAAAAATAAGGGGCTAGATAGCAAAGAGCCATATGCAGCTTTAAAGTAAGATATTGTTGTATATTCTCAGTAGGGAGAAGTTATTTTAGTGGGAGATTTCAATGCTAGAACAACAAATCAACAAGCTAGTTTTTTTTGTTGCAAAGAAGATCGCAATCCTGTCTGGCTTATTGAAGAGGAGAATCCCCAATTGCTAAGATGTTCAGAAGATGACAAAATTAGCAATCATTTTGGAGAGGAGTTGCTCACATTGTGTGGTGCTTTCAACTTAATCATCTGCAATGGTCTTGATAAATGGAAAAGGTCTAGGAAATTCACTTCAACACATTATTGGGCAAGTGTTGTTGACTACATTATTTGTTCACAAAACTTGATAGAAAGGATAGATGAAGTTAAGATTGGAGAGCATATGTGGGACTTTAAATTTGACCACAACCCAATTTATATAAAGCTATCTTGTTTAGAAGAAAGACATCATAGGAAGAAAACCCAATTTTCTCGACAATTGATATCAAGGGGCAAAATTCTTCCAACATAGGAAAATTGCACTATCTTCAAAACAATGTTGGAGAGATCCAATTCAGAAGGGGAAGAGTGGTTCCCAAAGCCTCAATAGTCACGAGTTAACAAATATAACTCAGAGTGCACTTGAGAAGTGCAAAAGAGCATAAAATAGGAAATTTGAATCAAATTGTTTTCCTGTAAATGCTTGGTTTGACGAGGATTGCAAAATGGCAAGAAAAACCTTGAAAAAGGTAGGCAAGGAGAAGATGAATGTAAAATTATATAAGCATATTTAAAAAAAGAAAAAAGATGAGTTCATGCAAACAAGGCAAGACGAGTTAATACATCTAGGCAAGAATCACCAAAAGCATTTTTGGCAGGAACTTCAACCAAGGAAGAAGCAAATTGAAAATAATATTACAACCAATCAATGGTTTGACTATGCAAGAAAACTCTATGAGAAAGAATCAAAGGAAGAGCCTCCTCCCAAGATTAACACAATTACAAAGCTTTTCACATTACAGGAAGTAGAGACATGAATTAAAAAGTTGAAAATAGGAAAGACAAAGGGCTTTTTTGAACTTCAAGCAGAATATCTAAAGTGGGGAATGAACATTCTTGCACCGCACATCATGGAAATATTTAACAACGTCATTCGACAAGGATTCCCAAGAGATTGGACAACTAGTCTAGCAATACCCCTTTTTAAAATTGGAGACATTAATAATCCTTCCAACTATAGAACCATTATGATCATTTCTTTGTTTGCAAAGCTCTTCAGCAACATGGTGGAAAATAGAATCAATAAGTGGGCAAAAGTCAAAAAAAGAGGGCAAAAGGGCAAGCAGGTTGTAGGCCGAAGCATTCTACAATAGATCATGGTATCACGTTGAGACACATTATTGAAAAGGTTTGGGAGGGCAAAGAAGAAGTATTTTGCTGCTTTGTTGACTTCAAAAAGGCATATGACACGGTCCCTAGAGATAAGTTGTGGAGTAGAATGGAAGAGCTTGAAATTCCTTTGTATTGTAGAGTTGCTGTCCATAGATTTATGAAGAAGTGAAAGTCAAAATTAGAACTTCAGCAGGCATTTCAGAAAGCTTTAGAAGTGACATTGGAGTCAAGCAAGGCTGGCCTTTATCCCCTACTATTTTTGGTTTATAAATTGATAAATTGGAAGAATGACTAACTTTGCAAGGTAGGGATGGTGTTCGGTTGGGGAAGTTTGTGATAACGCTTCTTTTATATGCTGATGACCTTGTATTGATTGCTAAATCGGCCCAGGGATTGCAGATGCACCTTTATGCCCTTGAACATTTTTGTAAAGCAGTGGGGATGCAAGTCAATATTAGCAAGACCAAAATAAAGATTTTCTCAAATAAAAAAAAGTAGAGCCAACATACGTTCTTCTTTGAAGGCAACATTCTTGAAGAAGTAAATGAATACAAGTACCTCTGGATTGATTTCAACAAGCTTAATTGGGAGCACTGCAGAAAGAAGAGAACTTTAGGAGGGTGTAAAGCATTATATGCTCTTCAAAACAGATGTAGAGAGACAAAGTTATGGGATTGGAAAACAATTAAAGTGCTTTTTGGTATCCTAGTTTGTCCAGTGATATGATATGGGTGTGAATTGTGGGCTAGCAGCATCCCTGTCTCAAAATGGAAGCAAATTGAGAAAATACAAAAACGTTTGATTATGAGCAAATTTAAAATAAAAAGTTTAGTCTCTTATGAGATAATGTTGAGTGAAACAGGAGCAACTTCCATCGAAGCAATTGCTATGGTGCGTCTCATAAGGTATCCTCAGAGAATTGAGCAAATGGGAGAAGGTAGATGGCCTAACGTTATCTTCAATGAAGGAATGAGTGAAAGAAAGAAATCATGGATGAGACAAAACAACAAATGGATGCAAAAATAGAATATTTACCTCAATGCATGTCCCACAAATAGCAAGGATTTAAAGGTTCTGTTATGGAGAAGTTCATAAGCATATATGGGGAAAAGAGTTGGGTAGAAAGAAGAAGTACTATGTTCAAGAATTCAACCCCATGTGTATCTCCAACAAAAAGAGTATATTGGAGCTAGCATTTCATGGAGAGCAAAGATTCTTATTGCTCAATTAAGAACTAACTCGCATCAACTACGGTGCGAAACAGGTCGGTGGAAAAGGCCTAAAGAAGCTTGTGAAGAGCATGTGTGTACTTTTTGCACTTCTAGGGCAGTGGAATTGGAAAAACATTTCATTTTGGAAGTGATGCTTTCAGAGACATCAGAAACAGTTACAACAATATGTTAACAATGGTTCCTTGGCATTGTCTTTTTAGTGAGGGGATTGCTATAAGGTTGGGTCAGCTCATTATTAATTTGAATAATAAGAGGATTGAATTGCAAAAGGCAAAAAGAAGGGAAGCTAGTGGTCCCATAGACTATATCTAGTCTCGTGGACATTACAATTTCATTTCATATAATACCAGAATAAGTGGCTCATTCTCTATCATTAAGTAGTAGAGATTGGGATCAACATCACTTTTGACAAATCCCAACTGTTGCAAGTAACTATCAATCCAAGCATACCATGCTTTGGTGCTTGCTTGAGCCCATACAGGGCTTTCTTTAGTTTACAAATATGAGTTCACTTTTCATGAGTTTGGAAGCCTTCGAGCTACCTCCTCTTTTATCACCCCATTCAAGAATGTTGTCTTGACATTATTCTGGTGAATCTCCCATCCCATTTGAGCTGTTAGGGATATAACAAATCTGATAGAGGTGTATCGAGCAACTGGGGCAAAGGTCATTTCGTAGTTTATTCCTTTTTTCTGAGTGTACCCCTTTGCCATGAACCTAGCCTTGTACTTCTCTATATTGCCATCTGCAGCATACTTGATCTTGTAAATCCATCATGATCCTACAACTGATCTATCCTTTGGTCTAGGTACTACTTCCCAGGCATCATTTGTCATGATAGAGTTGTACTCTTCTACCATGGCATCTACCCACACTTGGTGTTGAACGACTTCTTGAAAGCTAGAACCTCAACCTGAGCTACCAATGCTTGGTATTTGTTAGGTTGTCTACGTTGCCTTTGCTCGGTTCTAGGAGCTCCAACAAACTCGTTTACGTCCCTCAGTGTCTGTCGTACTTCTCTGCTGGTTCTACTAGTAGTGGTGGGAGGCTCAATCAACTCCTCCTCCTGATCTCGTTGTTCCATCTGTTGAGAACTATCTAGATTTCCTTCTTCTGAGGAAATACTGGTACTGGGCATTGTACTCGATTCAGGTGTTTGTCCTCCTGCCTGTCCTCCTTGCTGCCCCTATTGCTTCTGGACTAGTGGAACATCTCCTGATTGATCTTCTGCAGGGATCTCTTGAGATTTCCTGAAAGCTCTATCCTCCATGAACTTTGCATCCCGTCTCACTACAATCTTCCTGCTGTTAGGAATGTAGATTCTTTATGCCTTTGAGGTCTCGCTGCATCCTACGAGATACCCCTTTTCTGCAGTCTGATCTAGTTTATTGCGCTTCTCGTTTGGAATGTGACAATATGCCACGCTTCCGAATATCCTGAGATGATTGACTTTCGGCTTCTTCCTTGTGAAGACTCCTTTGGGTGTTTTCTTCCCCAATGCTCTATGAGGAGTTCTACTCTGGATATAGACTGCTGTGTTGCATGCTTCTGCCCATAAATACTTAGGCACATCTTGATCATACAACATGGTTTTGGCTGCCCCAACAATAGTTCAATTTTTCCGCTCCGTTACTCCATTCTGCTTCAGATTATATAGAGCTGTCCATTCTGTTTTGATGCCCTCCTTTGCACATAAATCTGTGAAGTCTTTGTCCGTATATTCTCCACCATTATCTGAACGCAATACCTTTATCTTTTTCCCTGTCATATTTTCAACGAGAGCCTTAAACTCTCTAAATCGATCAAAGACCTCATCCTTGGTCTTTAAGAAATAGATCCAGGTTTTTCTAGAGTGATTATCAATAAAAGTGACAAAGTATTCGCCACTAATAAGAGCTCTTGTGGACATTAGACCACAGATATCTAAGTGTATCAATCCCAATACACATTCTGCTCTATTGTTACTTCTGGAAAACGCTGCTTTGGCATTCTTCCCTAGCACACATCCTCGACATAAGTTATCATGCTCACTACTAAGGGTTGGTACTCCTGTAACAGTCTCTCTGAGCATCCTCAGTGCTCCATGGTGTAAGTATCTTATTTGCCTGTGCCATAATTCATTTCATTCTTTTTCACCATTATAGTTGTTACCTATCGGTGCCATTGGTGACTAAAGCTGCAACCTATACAATTTGTTGTTTCAAATCCCAATTTGTCTCTTCTTCTTCCAGCTTGGATGCTGGACGTATACCTTCTTTCCTATTAAGTATACATGGTATCCCTTTTCTTGTAACTTGGACACTGAAATCAAGTTCATTCCTAATCCTAGCACATGCAAAACATTGGTGGCTCGGATGTTGGTCCTGCTTCCGCTTGAAATGCTATGGTGCCCCTCTTTAGTGGAGTACATTTCGTTCTATTTCCCATAGTAATATGGAAGTCCATTTGTTCTTCTTGATAGCTCGATAAATGTTCTCGTACTCCAGTCATATGAGCTGAAGCCCCGCTATCAATGTACCAAACATCTACTGACGTTGAATTTGCTAGGCGTGCAAATTATTCTTCTAATCTGGTAGACAACTCTGAGACACTTTGAATATCCATCTTGTGCCAATTTCTGACACTATCCTGCCCCACCAAATGCTGCAGGAAAAACTGCATCCCACCTGAGAAAACCCCTCTTCGCCAAATCTTCTACTACACTGTTCCTTTTGCCGTTGACAGATTTTGATCAGGGAGACTTACCTCTCTGTCGACTCACTCAGAGAGAGTTTTACCACGAAAATCTAATCTGCCTGGCTTGAACTGCGCAAACCCCTTGAAGATTCAAATCACTACCCCTGCAGGAATTTCAAATTCCTTTCTTCCTTCAACACTGGGTCTTCCGACTCTTTTCTTCCGCTTTACCTCAACTCTGATACCATGTGAAAATTTCTAAATAGAAATCCAATTGTAATGATTAATATTATTTATTCTACTTATTATCTTAGAAATAAGTTATTCACAGTGTTCTTATGACAAATATCGAAATATATTCAACTGCAACCTTCACAATTAAAATATTGCAGCAAGTAAATGCAAAGAAAAATATTGGCACAATTACAATCACAATGACGTAGTTATTTTTGGACAATCGTCCTCGGAAAAACCCAATGTGGGAAAACCAGTGTGGCAGATGAGGGTTTTTTTAATTATTCTTTAGCAAAATCTCATGGACAAGTTACAACCAACAAAACAGAAGTGAGAAAATTTACAGACGCTTCTTGGCAAATCTTTGATCTAGGAGAAGTACTCCTTTTCCCTTTGAGTCCTTCTGTGTCCCTCTGTGTCAATTCTCCCATGCTGGCCCAACGTCAAACTTCCCATCTAGTCCCGACGTCAACCTGCCTCTGCGTTGCCTCTTTCTGCGTCAACTTGCTTCTGCTCTGTCTCTCCTCGCTTTGCGCCTTCTTGCCTTGCACTCTCGAAAGATGTTGATGCCCTCTCTTCCTTTCTCACCTGCAACTTTTCCTCTGATCCGATTTTCTCTCGCTGAACTTCGACTAGTGAGAAAATCAATCCTACTATGGTAACTAAGTATCTTCCTCTGGTGTATCCTCTAAGTGCCCATCAAGCTTTCTCTTATAATGCTCTTGTTGATCAATCAACGACCCAGATTAGATCCTAATCAATGGCTAGGATCATATTGACTTGAGTTACGCACTAATTATTTTAATTTCATAAGTTTAGACTTAGGGTCCCATTAAAAATAATTTATTATTTTAATAAAACTGTTTGCGGGTGGAATTTCCCAAAACAATTTCTGGGTATTGGAGAATGCATGTGTCTAAGCTTCTCTGCAAAATTTGAGACTTAGAGCACATCTGATGCTACTAGAAATCAACACCCAAAAGGGTTTTCCATACATGACAATGACTCAATTGACTTGTAGACTCAATGGCAAGCCCTAGAAGCACTCAATGGGTGTTTGACTTATAAAACAAAATAACCTTGAGCATAAACCCATGCCTTAAGAATAACAACAATAGCTTTATTTTTCTCTTTTTCATCAAATACATATGTCATTATGAAGACGGAACCTAGTTACATATTTCAACACAGAGGAGGGTTTATCCCTCAAAAATTACTTTGTCCTCTCCTATTTCAAGGCCTGATCCACCTACAAAAAGATTGTTAGAGAAATCCGAATTCTAGCCCTCAGATCCGTAGGCGAAATACAAATAAAACCCCTATATATATATTAATTATAATATATATTATATACATACAAGATGAATTTGAAATATATACAATGGATAGATCTATTTACAAATATACAATAGCTAGCTTGAGGGAATATGAGTCGAACTCCATTCCTCAAGTAGCAAAATAGTAGCTCTAGGTAGCAGATATATTCAATGAAGCACTTTTTAAATAAGAACGATAGGGAATATTTGATTTTTATGGAGCAAATGGCCATAGGGGGCTTCATTGGGGGAGCAATACCATACCACGTGGGTTAATATTGGGGGATATTTATTGAGGAAAAAATCACATAAAATATTGGGTGATATATAAGGGTTAGAGGGTTTTTATATTGGCAGGTATAAAAAATGGAGCCCAAAGTTAATGAAAAAATATAGAGTATAAAAAATGTTAATGAAAAAATGGATACATCCAATATCTAGTGAAAGCAGGGGTTTTTAAATTAGGAAGGTGTATTGGGTTCATATTGGTAGGGGGTTAAATAATGTGTTGTTTAGAGGTATTTTCGAATATGTAGTCAAATTAAGGGTATTGTTTAATATGCCACAAATGCACGTGATATGTACGAGGTTCATTGAGTGAAGCCCTTGTGCAAATGGCAAAGAAACCCCCTTATAAAATTTGAATGATGAGTCTTCAAAAGACCCACTATGGATTCTCAGTTGCTACGTACTATGTAGATGGATGATTCAAACAAGAATTACGCCAAATGCCTAACTCTAGTACTTAGCTGATTCAAACAAAAATGTCCCCAAGTCCTCGATATCTGATCACAAAAATGATTTTCTACACAACTTTGAAGACAATGTTAAATTCATAGGGATCAGATGATACAATGAGAAGGAGGTCCAGTGGTTCAAACAAGAATCCACTAGATCTACCCAATCAACAATGTTTCCCCAATCCAAATAGAGGTGGCAAACAAGAAATGAATAAATCCAGATGCCTAATGAATATAACAAATTAAAACAATAGTAGAAATTAAAAGCACATTAATCAGAATACATTACCATAACAAGCTGAGAAAAACACCATTGCTTTGCCCCAAAGACTTTATTTTATTGCTTCAAAGAAAGTATTACAAGATCCAACCGAGCTTCTTAGCCAAGAACTTTAGCACATTGGTAACAAGATGTTACAAGTGGAAAACAACTAGTTCCAATGAAGTGCACAAATTTGACTTGATCCTAAAGAATAACAGCTAGTTGAAGCTTGATCCATGCTAAAAATTAATCCCGACCCTTGATTTGGAAGAAAAATTCGAATTCTTTGATGATTGGTCCTGGTCCAAAAAATATTTTTTTCCAAATTTTTCTCCTTGAAAAATCCCCCTTCACTTAACCAAACTGGTCCATGAACTCGATCTTCCTCAAAAAAATCAATTTTTTACTTGATGGAGGGTCACATTTTTTTCTTTAATTTTTTTCCTTGAAATTTCCTCATTCAATTTAACCACCTGGACAAAAAAATTAATTTTCCTTAGGAAATTAATTTCCCTTGGTCCAACGAATTTTTGAGGGGTTTTTCTTCCTTGGAAATGAGTCATTCTCATTTAATCTTACTAGGGAAAGTCAATCTTCTTCAAAAATTCGATTTTCCACTTGGAGAGAATATTATTTCTCTCATTTAATTTTTCTGATCATTTTCTGGCTAATTATTTAGCCATTTTTTGCCGGAAAAAGAAAATACAAATAGTTTGAGGGGATAGATATTCCATTTTACAATTTACATCAATCTGGATTATCACCTTAGTGTGGATTTGACCCCAAAACTGAGCGTTATTTTTTAGATTTGAATATCTTAAGGAATACTCAATGTTTTGAGGTGCCTATAGGCTCATTGGAAAGGTATTTCAGAGTACTATCACTTCCAACCTATAGCCACTCTTCATTTCCATATTTTTAGGCTAGTGGGTGGTCCGGAAGTGGGCCCTTGCTTGCTGATCCTACATTTTTCTGCAGAAAATCAGAGTTACAGGTCCAGAAGAGCAAGCGAAAGAATTGTTTACAACCATAATCAAGGGTAATCAACTTCTAATTGGTAAGGGCTGTCTTACACTCAATTTGGTGCATTTTCAAGGCTTTTTTGAGTTTTTATTGCTGGAATGTTATTTTCTGCTGTGTAATATCGTTTTTGGATTGGTAATCATTTAAACTAACCCTTAGACACCATCACCCAATAGAGATTTATAGGCACTGGTACACTGATCCATGGTCGTGGGGGAGCGACCCCCCCGAATCGCTCCCGAAGAGCTCTCCGCGTGGGAGCGATCCATGAGCATGCTTGCGCAAAAAAAAATTCACTCCCGGGTTTTTTCACAATTTTTTTGTCACAAAGATGTACCAAACACAATTTTTTTTCAAAGAAACAAGAGTTTTGGAGTAGGGCAGCCTAATATTCAAGCCTATGGCCCTAGTATTGATATGCAATTCATGGTAATGTTAAAATTTTAAAGTAAAAGTGACATTTTCTTTTATCATTCATTTTCATCCTTTTACTTAAATTTTTAACATTACCATGAATTGCATAGCATTAGTAGGAAAATATGGTCAAATACTAAGTTTTTCCTGTCATAAATCATTGTTTACAAGCAAATTTAAGGGGGGATGCATAGCCCATTTTGAGGGGGGGACGCCCAGGCGTCTCCCTTTTGGGGAGTCGCGTCCCCCATATTGGGGAAATGTCCCTCCCGTGTCTCCCCGCATCTCCCCAAAAGGGGGACGTGGGGAAACGTTTCCTCAAACCCCGCCCCCCGGTGCGAGGGGTGCACGCCCCCGACCCTGGGGGATGCGTTCCCGTGGAACACTGCTAAAAATGTACCCATCACTCAAACAAAATCTTTACTTGATATGCTACATTTTTTCTATCTTATGTTAATTGCTTAGAGGGTGATATTAATGACAAAGATCCCAAGATAGGCAATGATTTTGATGATCTATAGCTATTTGTTGTAGCATGATTTTTTTGGATGCTAGAGCCTATTTGTTGATGTATTTTCAGTTCAGAGATGGATTGCGCTTGATGCTATTTTGGTTACGTGCACCCTTACATGCTATATAAATGAGAACTTGTAACTTGTGGACGTGGTTGATGATGATTATAACTTCTAGATGATTGGTGTTATATGGTTTAATCCATGTTTTCTTTTTTGATATCTAATTCATCATTCTACATGCTTTTGTTGACATATATGCATCAAAAGATATAAAAATTTGCTCCCGACCCGGGAGCTTTTTGAATATGTCACTCCCACTTCCGCTCCCGCTCTGGGAGTGTTTAGTTTGTGTAGGGAAGCCTCCCATGGCATTTTAAGAGTTGGTTTAAAGAGTGGGGACTTGTGCTGAGGTGACAATGGACACTTGTCCTGTGTGGTGCCATTATACCGTCTTGCTAAACCTTTGCAAGACCACTAATCTGTGTTGTAACAGGCCCTTCAACTAAAAATTGATCATGTATGCAAGACTGACAAAAGTAAACTCTAAATAGAAAAACTATGTCTAATACTGGTACTCCTAAATCTGGAATGATATCTGAACTGGAATTAATTTAATGTGGGCCATGCATGTGCCCTCCACCAAAGTGCAGTCTATATCACTGTCACCTGTGCCCTTGTTCAACCTGTTCATCACTCCTTTAAGGAAAAGCTGAAGGTGCCACCTCTGCTGTCTTCTCTGCTGCATCTAGCTGAGCAACAGCCTACAGGTACAATTCCAATGGTTACCATGTCCAAGGAAAACCTAGAGGACATTAACCAGAAGACACTTGCTGTTGACATTTGTACTATTGTTTCAGATGAAGGGTAGGGATAGCCCCCTCTCTGACTGTGGCAGTTGCATAATTGTCCAGGTTATGTTTCTTTACTGGCTCTCCTTCATTTTATAGTGTCTATCTTCTTGCAATAACCTACTTGTATACCTATGCTTATGAAGTTTGTAATTTTGTGTCCTGCCTTGTGTACTCGTTTTTCATTTCATTTCATCTTAATTTATATATTTTTTTTTGTACCCATTTGTTTTGGTTTGGCCATAATTGCTGGTTGTAAACCTATTTTGGCTTTTTGTAGACATTAGTAAAAATTTCTATTTCAATTTCAATTTTTTCTACAGAGACAGTCATTCATGCAATAAAAGGAGAAGTAGAACGAACAAGAGTGTTCTATTATTACAATTTAATACTCTTTTGCTGTTAGTTGCTTGTTCTTTTTATTTATATCTGTATTATGTGCATAAATTCCTTTGTCATTTTTTTCATTAGGTTTTTTTTTATGTTTCTTATAAATGAATTTGCTAAAATATGTATGTATATATATATATTTGTCATGTGACAGTACAATGCGTCAATGTTGCTCAAGTATCACAAATATGTAACTCTTCCAAGTTTTCTTTTACAGGTATAAATACAAAACCTTCATACCCTATAATTAATGAATTGTAATTTTCTGATTGTGACTTGCTTTATTACTTTTGTTTAGTTCTTGGTAAAGCTTTATTTTTGAATTTTAGGGTGTACTTGTTAATTTTGGATATTATTACTTTACTTGTGGTGCCAATCTGGAATTAGGCTTTGTGGTGCAAATCCCCAGGTGGATGGGTTGGCATCCTCCTCCTTATACTTACGTTGATGATGGTTTCAGTGTCATTCCTTGTGGTCCCTCTCTGCTTGTGGTTGTTATCTATATGATGCCCATAATTGCAAGCTATCTTACTAAAGTGGGGTGTCCCTATGATGGGATTTAATTTCACTTTAATGCTCTCCTCTTCCTCCTTTTAGTTTCCTTCATAAGCAGTGGTTTTTATAAAGGTTACAAAATAATCTTCTCTAATGTATTTTATCTTTCAGGTTGCACAGAAAAATTACTAAATATATGCAAATCAATGTGTTAATATCTATGTTGCACGAGTTTTCAGAATAGGGGAATGTTGGGAACTTGGCTACAGGTGTCCGGAACGGCTAAAAGTTTCCCCAAAATTTACAGGAAACGACTGATCGGGAGCGACAGTATTATTATATATATAAATTTTTTTTTTTTTTTAATTATATAATTTAAAATTCTTATATTTTTTAAACTTTTAAATTAACGTTTAATATAATAATATTAAAAATATTAATAATATTCATTCAATAAACAAAGTAGTTTAGAACAACATTCGAGATTCAATGAAACATGTTTATAATGCCTTTAATTGATGCTATTCAACGCCAAATCGAAGACTATATACCTACATTGGGGAAATAATGGTTTAAGACCTTAACCTTCTGGATTTTCCATTCTAGGAACTAAAATATTGTCTTGTTATGAGTCAATCATCCACATAATTCGATACGAGTTTCCCAAATTGAATGCATCGGAAATTATGAATGTGAATGTGTTGAGGAATCTAGGGGCAACTAGATTAGGTGATTTCTCTTTCTTTGATAACTGTTTGTGATATCTTTTCACTTATCTTGATTAGCTTCTTCTTCAAATTGATTATTATTGTGTTTTTATCATCAAACAACTACCACATGATTCATATGAAACTCGGGGGAAGAGCGCCATGGCTAGGGTTTCTGGAATAGCGAACTGTATTGCCGCCGCTCTGCAAACAAAAGATGGATCCCAAGGAACAACACGAAGCCCTTATGGGAAATCGACAGAAGGGAGAGCAAAATTTGTCTGTATGTCAGTTTTCCGGCTTGGCCTCAATCCAGAAAATGAACTCTCTGCAGAGGATTTTTTCTCACACAGGCTTGGGGCGTGCTCTCTCCCCGTGAATCGTGGCGTTTCTTGCTGTGGGGTGATTGGAGCTACCATTCAGGGTCATGAATCGAGCGACAGGCCCCAGCAAGGACCAAAACAGCGAGATGTGAGTGAATGGTTATGGGTCGAGCTGTTTGCTGCGCCCATGTTTTCCTTTGAACGGACGAGGGTACATCCCATCATCTGGAAGCCGAGAATCATTGTGGGGGAGGAAAAATCTCAGGTTGGAAGACGAGATCGAAGGGAGCGTGCCGGAATTGGTAGAAGGTCTTTAGCTCAGCCAAGCCTGGAAAATGCTGGGGCACAGTGGCTCCTCGTGGTCCTCATCACCTGCTATCCCCTGATGCCATCGTACCCAAGCGAATCCGATGCAGTTTCACAAGTGAAGATGAAGCTTTGAAAAGTTTTTCTCGCATTTCCTGGCAAGCAGAGATCTATAAGCTCTGCCCCCATCGGAAAGGCAATAAAGGGTTACTGGCCAGAGAGCAGTTAGAATGCTGATTCTATTCCTTTACAAGGCAATAAATATGCGGCCGCAGAGATCAATCTGTAGTAGCTGAAAGGTAAATTTCATAAACTGGAGCGTTCATATCCTATAGCTATAGTGGCCCAGATAGCAGATGGATCCTGGCAAAAAACAACATCACCCATCAAGGACTCCGTACAGGAATTGATACAAATATTTATCAGAACTATGTCAGGAAAATCGATATGCAAGAGAACTTGGTCAGGGAAGCTGATAGAAGACATAAAGTATGAAATACAAGCATCCACAGGCATATCAGCAAACATGCAAAGTTTGATATATACAGGACAAATCTTATAGGATCAATGTACATTGCAGGACTATGGAATTGAACCAAACTCAACCATCATCCTAAACACAAGGCTGATAGGGGGAAGCTTTGGATCTACCTCAAAAGGCACAACTTCTTTCAAGGATGCCTTCAAAGGGAAGGGGGAAGCCACCAATAAGCCAGCACCAACACAAGAACTACCTGGACCCTATATTGTGGAGCAAAGATCACAGACTCCAGTACTGATAATCGCTCTGCTAGAGGTAAATAATTTTTATACTAACTTCTCTTCAAGGGCTGTCATCTGCAGATTTAATGGCTTTTGGCTCAAAACATATGCATTACAGCAATGGATCTACTCCACCTGGACAACAAATTGTGATATCTATTTATGCTCCAAAGGCTTTTTTATCGTCAATTTTGCCATGGTCAAGGAAAAAGAATATGTCCTCCATGAGGGGCCATGGTTTTGGGGCAATGCAGGACTCTTCATGACCCCCTGGTTCCCAGGTTTTGACCCCACCACTATGGTGGTGTCTAAAATGTTGGTTTGGGTTAGGCTTCACAATCTCCCGCTACACTTCTGGCTACCCAAAGTTTTCGAAGCAATGGGGAATGCAATAGGAAAATACATCAAGCAAGATGTGGACAGAATATCAAGAGGGATACATACTTATGCTAGAACGTGTTGAGATAGACCTTAGTCAAGGGCTACCTGATAGCATAATTATGATCCATAATAACTCACAGTGGAAACAACCACTTGATTATGAGAACACGACTTTCAGGTGTCGTGGCTGTCAACAAACAGGTCACCTTCTAAGTAACTGCCCTCAAGCCAGAAAAGAAACCAGAAGAAACAAGAAACAAGCACAAAACCAAGAGGCTGGCAACACACAGTGGAACAACTGGATATAGAAGAGAATGAGGAGGCAACTATCCCTCCACCAGATCCTGATGATGTTCCTATTGAGGAAGAAGCCACGACAACCACCCCCATGGCAAACAACCAGACACACAAGTCGCTAGGGATTGAGAAATTAGCACCACAGGAACTGATGGACTCTTTGCCGGAGAAAATACCAGATACAGAGGACATCAACAGAGCCAAAAGACGACATTCTCCAGATCACTCTGATTCAGATAAGGACAATCCTCGCCATGTGGAGGACTCTTCTCTCGTACTTTTTTCGTCCTCACAGACTCTTGGGGAGTGGCGAAAGGTTGAGAAGAAAAAGGAGAGAAAAACATAATTTCCTCCCCATTTGTACATTATTTCGCCCATTCTTTCTTTCTGGTTTTTTCTTGACAACAATCTTTTGATTTGCTGTTTGCATATGCGCCTCTGCATCTACAAAATGTAATTATTATTAATAAAATTACGATTTTTCCTAGGGGAAAAAAATAAAACAACTACCAAACAATAAAGAGCAATGGGACAAGAGGACACAAGATATATGCTATTAGCCAGGGCCAAAACCTCTCCTTTTGAGAGGAAAGCCAACAAGAATTATTCTCTTCTTATAGAACTTCAATTGACGAATTCTGCTAATTTTAGGTATGTTCTATGCTTAGAGCAATTTATCTCAATTTTCACAGTTAGCTCCATTTATTTTCCAGATTAGCAATCACATCAACATTAAAGTAAACTGCAAATAGAACATAAACATAAATCGCAGAAGACAAGCCAAGACAAGAGGACACAAGATGTGGCGTTAGCTAGGGACAAACCCCAATGTGGGGAAACCCTTGATCAATTCTTCTTATATGTTCTTCAATAGTTCAGAAAGAGAGAGAGAGAGAGATAGTACGTTTACAACAAAAGTCAACACTTTGACTTATCTAAGATAAGAGCATTAGATCATCTCTAAGAAGATGATACATGAGATCAGTTGAAGACATGCTGCTTCAACTATTCTCAAGGTGTACTCCTTCACCTATCGTTGTGCCTGCATTTCGTCATCATGCTGCACCTCACTGCGCTGCACCATGCTGCACCCATCATCACTATGCTGCATCTCATCACGCTTCATTAATCATGACTGTACCCATCACTGTACTGCATTATGTGCCATAGCTGCACCAAGTTGCCATCTTGACCCATGTGTTGGTTGCACCTTACTTGCTTGTCGTCCATTGCTTGCTTGTTGTCCTTAGCATGCTTGTTGTTGCATTCTATTTGTCCCTTGCATGCTAGCTGGAACATTGCATGCTTGGTGTATTTGCTGCTAAGTACCATACAACTGTCCAATGTTAGTTCGCTGCCCTTGCATGCTGCTCTCCTTTGGAGACAGATGCTTTGGCTGTTTCAGCAGTTCCCGACAGTTCTGGCAGTTCGGGCTGTTCCTGGTAGTTCCGGTTGTTCCCGGCAGTTTCGGCAGTCCCGACAGATCTGGCTGCTCCCGACAGTTCTGGCAGTTTCGGTTGTTCTTGGCAGTTCCGACTGTTCCGGCTTTTCCGACAGTTTCGGCTTTTCCGACAGTTCCGACATTTCCGGCAGTTCCGACATTTCCGGCATTTCCGAATTTTCTGGCTTTTCTGGAAGTTCCGACTTTTCCGGCATTTATGCTTTTCCGGCTTTTTCGGCAGTTCCGACTTTTCCAGCAGTTCCAGCTTTTCTAGCAGTTTCGGCAGTTTCGGCTTTTCTAGCAATTTCGACTTTTTTGGCTTTTCTGGTAGTTTCGACTTTTCCGGCTTTTCCGGTAGTTCCCGCTTTTCTGGCAATTCCAACTTTTCTGGCATTTCTGGCTTTTCCGGCAGTTTCGGCTTTTTGCCCTCTGGATCAGGGCAACGTTATTCTTGAGGATCTCTCCTCCTGCTAAAACCCAAAGACAAGTAGAGAGAGGAAGAGATCCCAAGTGTGTTTAAATGACTTGAAGGGCACCTCTATTTGTACTAAAATGTTGACCACAGGTGGGGTTAATTTGTTTGCTGGCCGACCTTGACGAATTGTCTTATAACGCAAATAAATTCATAACTCCATGAATACTTATCGGAATCGGATGATCTTTAGATCAATCCTACACTTCTCGATGAGAGGGATCCAAGAAAAATATCAACTGCCATAAATAAGATGACCCACATGGAGTTTGGCCCTAGTTGCCAATTTTAACGAATTCCAAGACCTATGACCCTTGACCAAGAATTCTCCAAGACTAAGTCAACCTTCCTTCTTGATTTGCACAACTTCTAGCAACAAACTTCAACCTTGCAACGCTTTCTGCAACTTCGACCCCCAACAACAATTTTTGCAATTTCGACCTAGTAGATTAACAACTCTGACCTTGATGCAACTTCACAACTTCGACCTAGAAGCAACTTCACAACTTCGACCTTGCAGCCTCACAAATTCGAACTTAGAAGCAACTTCATAGCTTCAACCTTGCAACAACTTCAAAATTTCGTCTAGCCCAGTAACAGTAGTGTTAGAATTTCTGACATGAAATTCTACTGTAGTAACTGATTTATTTCTCCTACTTATTTCTCACAATAAGTTGTTTACAAAACCCCTCAACAAACATTAAATAAATTCTACTGCAGTTATCACATAATAGCATAGAGAAAAATAACAATGATATACAAGCACAATAATCAATCACATCACCACAATTATTTTTGCACAATTGTCCCCGGAAAAACCCAATGCAGGAAAACCGATGCAACAGATGAGGGTTTATTTATTATTCTTCTGCAACAATCTCTTTACAAGGAATAATTTTGCAGTACATAAAGAAACCTTCAAGAAAACACCTGAGATAAATTTCCTCCTCAGCTAGGAGAAATTTTGACGCCACAGAGACCCTTTATCCTTCACTGCGTCACCCCTACATCATTTGCGTGAGGACTGCATCATCCCTGTGTCATTTGTGTGAGGACTGCGTGATATCTCGTCCTTGCCTGCACTGTCTCTCAAAGCTTTCCCTCTGTGCTGTCTCTCTGAGGCACTGCATCACCTCCTCAGTCTATGACTGATGTTGAAATCCTCTACTTCCTTCATCTTGCAACTCTCCCTCTGAAATCGAACTCCTTCTCCTTGAGAATCGATTTCCCTCGGGTTACTGAGTATTTGCCCGGTGTGTCTCCAAATGACTCTGAAGTCTTCTCTTATACTTTTCCTGTTGATGAATCAACGACCAAGATTAAGTCTCTAATCAAAGGCTAAGATTAAAACAAACTTGATCCTCGTCTCTTAGAAGCCTCTCACCCATATCTTTATTATTACCCATTAATATTTTTATTTTCTTAAGTTTAGACTTAGGAACCCATTAAAAATATTAATTATTTTAATAACTCCTCATCCGGGTGGAATTTTTCAAAACGATTTCTGGGTCTTGGAGATCTCATGTGTTCTAGCCCCTCCACAAAATTTTGGAGCTAGAGCACTTCCGATGCTACCCAAAATCAACACTCCCTCTTAGCGAGGAATGTGCTCTAGCAATACTTCCCAATAGAAGCATCACACTGATCTACGACTTCGGTCTCTGCGCTATTGATGCCCGGCCTATTGCCCTTCACCTAATGCGCTGCTGCAACCTGTATTGCTGCCCATGACACTGCAACTGTCACTGCTACATCTGTATTGCAGCTCCCTCTGAATGTGTTGTATCATGCTGTCGATAGCACTGCCACTGCTAACTGCTGCACTGCGACTCCTACTATCTGCTTTTGCTACTGAAACAGATTTTTCACCATCCCCATCTTTTTCCTGAAATAAACAAACTTTGTTCTTCCTAGAGCCTTGGTGAGGATGTCTGCCACCTGTTCTCATGTTGGAGTGTACCTCAACTGTACTGCCCCTCGTTGGACACAATCTCTAACGAAGTGGCACTTGCTATCATGTGCTTCGACCGATCATGAAAGACTGGTTTCTCAGAGAGCTTGATGCAACTCTGATTATCACACAAAATACTGGTTGCTTCCATCTTTCTCCTGAATAGATTCACAAGCAATTTCCTAAGCCATATGGCTTTGCACAAAGCTATGCTAGTTGTCATATATTCAACATTAGCTGAGCTCAGAGCCACGAATTTCTGTTTCCTACTACACCAGGATGTCATACCTGATCTAATGTTGAAACAGTACCCAGTGGTACTTTTCTGATCTATTGAACTTCCAGCCCAATCCGTGTCAGTGAACCCACTCAGCCTGATGTCATTGCCTTGGGTGTACATTGGTCCATGCTCGACTGTTCCTCGTATATATCTGAGAACATGCTTGGCTGCTAGCCAGTGCGCCCTCTTTGGTTCCACTATGAACTAACTAAGGGTGTTGACAGCGTAACAAATGTCTAGCCTGGTATTGACCAATACATTAGGGACCCTATGAGTTGCCTATACAAGGTGGGATCGACTTCTTTATCTTCGGATGCATCAATCTTCTTCCAGGGGTGATCATTGGAATAGCCATAGGTCTACAGTCCTGCATTCTGAACCTTTTCAAAATCTCCGTAGCGTATCTCCCTTGTCCAAGGAAAATTTCACCCTTCTGCTACCAAACTTCCAACCCCAAGAAATAATGCATCCGTCCCAAATCCTTCATGTCGAATTCTGTGGCTAGGTTCTCCTTGCAATCTTCGATGAGCCTGGATGAGCTTGTCAGAAAAAGATCATCCACATATAACACGAAGATTAGAGGCTCATTCTCTACAACAAGATAGTAGAGATTAGGATCTGCGTCACTCTTGACAAATGCCATCTTCTGCAAGTAGCCATCAATTCGACTGTAGCATGCTCTAGGTGCCTGTTTAAGCCCAAACAAGGCTTTCTTCATCCTGCTTACATGAGATTTCTTCTCATGTGTCTCAAAACCCTCTAGTTGTTCAATGTATACTTCTTCTATTACCCCGTTCAAGAACGTCGTCTTGACATCCATCTGATGAATCTCTCACCCCATCTATGCTGCAAGGGATATCACAGATCTAATAGAAGTATACTTGGCTACTTGGGCGAAGGTTTCGTAGTCTATCCCTTCCTTCTAAGCATACCCCTTAGCCACAAACCTGGCTTTGTATTTTTCCACACTGCCATTTGCAGCGTACTTGACTTTGTAGAGCCATCTCGAAACTACAACTGACCTGTCATGAGGCCTAGGTACCACTTCCTAGACATCATTGACCATTATGGAACTGTATTCCTCCACCATAACATCTACCAATACTTGATGTTGGATGGCCTCTTGAAAACTAGAGGGTTCTCTAACTTGAGCCACTAAGGCTTGGTATCTATCTGGCTGTCTACGCTCCCTTTTCTCGATCCTCAATGCACCAACGAAATTCTCTGCATCTCATAGTATCTGTCGAAGTTCCTGGCTCGTTCTACCACTGTTAGTAGGTATATCTATCTGCTCTTCCTCTTCCAGAGACTCCACCTTTGTGATAGCTCTGGAGTTTTTCCTTTAGGAGAAATATTGGTGCTAGTTTCTACTGGACGAAGTGGTTGGACCAGCGGATCATCCTTTGACTACTCTTCGGAAGACATTTCTCGAGATTTCCTGAAAGCTCTGTCCTCCATAAACTTTACATCCGTCGAATAACGATCTTCCTTTCCGCCGAAAGATAGACTCTATATGCCTTAGCATTCTCTCTATATCCCACAAGATATCCTTTCTCTGCAGTCTGATCCAATTTTGTCCTCTTTTCTTCAAGTACATGGCAGTATGCCAAACTCCCAAATACCCTGAAATGACTCACCTCAGGCTTTTACCGGTGAAGACATTTTCCGAAGTAATCTTACCTAATGCCCTGTGAGGAGTCTTGTTTTGGACATACACTGTTGTGTTGCATGCTTCTGCCCATATAAACTTGGGCATATCCTGATCATACAACATCGCCCTGGCTGCTTCCATAATAGTCTTGTTCTTCCATTTTGCTTTGGATTATGGGGGGCTGTACACTCTCTTATGATGCCTTCCCTTGCGCAAAATCAGTGAAGTCCTTGTCGATGTATTCTCCACCATTGCCTGAGCGCGATATCTTTATCTTCTTTCCTGTCAGATTCTCAACTAGAGCCTTGAACTCTTTGAATCGACTAAAAACCTCTTCCTTGGTTTTTAGAAAGTAGATCCAAGTCTTTCTGGAATGGTCATCAATGAAGGTGATGAAGTACTCGACACCACTAAGAGCTCCTATGGACATGGGTCCGTAAATATCTAAGTGTATCAATCCCATAACACTCTTAGCCCTATTGTTGCTTCTGGAAAATGCAACTTTGGCGTACTTGACTAGTGTGCATCCTCTGCATACATCATATCGTTCGACACTCAACGCTGGAACTCCTAATACTATTCTCCTGAGAATTCTTAGAGCTCCATGGTGTAAGTGTCCCATCCTCTTGTGCCATAGTTCATTCAAATCTTTTTCCCCACTACTGCCTATCAGTGCCATTGGAGATTCTAGCTGTAATCTATATAGCCTGTTACTTCTGACTCTAATTTGGGCCTTCTTTTTCCAACTCGGGTGTTTGACATATACTTTCTATTTAATGAAGAAAACATCATAGCCCTTTTTTTGAAGCTGAGATACAAAGAGTAAGTTCGTCCCCAATCCCGGCACATGCAGCACATTGGTTGCTCAAAGCCAATCACCTACTTTTGTTTGAAATACTATGGTATCTCTTCCTACATGGTGATCTGGAAGTTCATCAATTCTTCCTGATAATTCGAAAAACATTCTCATATTCCTGTCATGTGCCAGGAAGCTCCACTCTCTATATACCAAACCTCAGAGGAGGCAGAACTCGCTAAGCAAGCGATTTCTTCTTCCAGTCTGGAAGCTAACATAGAATAATCATGATCCATGTTCCTCGTGCTCTCTTCTCCCTTTGGAGATTTGTGCGGGTTCGTCTGAGTTGATGCCTCGACATCATGCTTCTGACTCATAGCAGATTATTTACTCATGTTGTCTAATCTCTGCTTTGATACCATGTTAGAATTTCTGACACGAAATTCTACTGCAGTGATTGATTTATTTCTCCTACTTATTTCTCATAATAAGTTGTTTACAAAACCCTTTAGCAAACATTAAAATAAATTCTACTGCATTTATCACATAATAGCATAGAGAAAAATAACAATGATATACAATTACAAGAATCAATCACATCAACATAGTTATTTTTGGACAATTGTCCTTGGAAAAACCCAGTGCGGGAAAACCGGTGCAGCAGATGAGGGTTTATTTATTATTCTTCAACAACAATCTCTTTACAAGGAATAATTCTGCAGTACATAGAGAAATCTTTAAGAAAACACCTGAGATAATTTTCCTCCTCAGCTAGGAGAAATTCTGACACCACAAAGACCCTTTATCCTTCACTGCATCACCCCTGCATCATTTGCGTGAGGACTGCATCATCCCTGCGTCATCTGCGTGAAGACTGCGTGAGATCTTGTCCCTGCTTGTGTTGTCTCTTAGAGCTCTCACTCTGTGTTGTCTTTCTGAGGCACAACGTCACCTCCTCCTCAGTCTCTAACTGATGCTGAAACCCACCTCTTCCTTCACCCTGCAACTCTCCCTCTGAAATCGAACTCCTTCTCCTTGAGAATCAATTTCCATCAGGTTACTGAGTATTTGCCTGGTGTGTCTCCAAATGATTCTCAAGTCGTCTCTTATACTTTTCTTGTTGATGAACCAACGACCAAGATTAAGTCTTTAATCAAAGGCTAAGATTGAAACAGACTTGATCCTCGTCTCTTAGAAGCTTCTCACCCATATCTTTATTAATACCCATTAATATTTTTATTTTCCTAAGTTAGACTTAGGAACCCATTAAAAATATTAATTATTTTAATAACTCCTCATCCGGGTGGAATTTCTCCAAATGATTTATGGGTCTTGGAGATCTCATGTTTTCTAGCCCCTCCACAGAATTTCGGAGCTAGAGAACATTCGATGCTACCTAAAATCAAGAAGTAGAAACCCTAACATAAGAGAGAGAGAGAGAGAGAGAGAGAGGCCCAAAACTTCGATCTTGCTTTTCTTCTTCCTTTTCATCCCTTTTCCAGCTTCTATCTTAGGAGATCGAACTTGCTTGAGTGTTTATCCAATTGAGGTCGAGTTCCTTCTTATATATAGGCTTTCGAGGGGTTGGCCGACTTGTCCCTTCGTGTAGGCTGACTTGATCTTTGTGACATGACGAGGTCTTGGAGGGCCTTTTGAGTTTCTTTTGATTCAAATAAATTTTCTTTACAATATGTAACATGCGCAAAAGGGTCTTTCATACATGACAATGACTCAATTGACTTGTAGACTCAATGAAAAGCCCTAGAAACACTCAATGGGTGCTTGAACTAAACATAAATCTCGCTTGAGCATGAAACCCATGCCTCAAGAATAACAATAAATTTATTTTTCTCTTTTCATTAAATATATAAAATCATGATTACATATGTCATTATGAAGATTGAACCTAGTTACATATTTCAACACTCCCTATTAACTAGGGAGGTATTTATAATCCATACAAGGTACTTAGACATTCTCAATCTGAAGAATTCTCATAAGAAGAGTCATATTGGTAACCCATTTGTTTAGCATCATATCATCTAGCATTGTCACATAGCAAGGCCTTGACTAACAGCTCTATCTCTCCACGAGATCATAGCACAACGCTGGTGAGACCAATGACTTATAGAGACCATCATCATTGTCTTTCAATGCAAATACCCCACTTGGGTGTTCACAGACTGTGTCCTTCCAGGACTATTCTTTTCTTGGATTCCCAGCCCTCAAAGAATATCGGTCCTCTACGAATGCTCTTATCCTGGATGCCCTATCTCATTCTCAAAGAGTATCGGATGCCAGATGCTTACCCAATCCTCCTTTTTTTCTTCCAAAGTGAAGGCAAGAATGATGTGCCTATCTCTCTGTCTCAACTAGGGATGATATACCCATTCCTATGAAGGAATGTACCTGAGCTCCCTATTATCTAGGGACTTGTCTAAGCTCCCTCTTAACTAGGGACTTGCTTCCAACAACTTTCTGCTCTAGGTGGAGAACATGGGACTATCAGTTGCTTATGGGGCTCCTTCTTCTGATGTCATGAAGTTCATCCTTTTCACAATGGAGCCTTCATCAATCGTAGGGCATCAACCATCCTTCACTTTCCTTCACGAGCTACATCAATCATGTCATTCTTCTCTTCATCGACAAGTGATCGTTTAGTCCACATTTGGCTTTTCTTTATACTACTACCTCTTTTAAGTCATGCTTCCTTTAGGATTTTTCATCCAACCACATGAGTGCTAGTTGTAGGTGACATCTACAACCCTCTTTTGGTAGCCCTGTATCGACCCATCCAGATGTTGTTCAAAATAAAAAATGAACATCAAATCACAATTACCTTTTATGATGACCTTTCATCATGACATCCTGGTTGCTTGCAACATCCTACATATTCATAAACACATCCCCAAGACTTCATATGCCAAGGGTCTCCTTTCTTTACACACCTTATCACGGTCTTCTTCTCTATGGAGATGTCATGATCAATTCTTATAGTTGTCGGAGTTGACTTCCTGTGACTGTAGTTGCATCTTTCACGATCTCTTTTTTTCTTTCTCCACATATTGCTTCCCAGGAACTTTCCATACATAATTCCTTCATCTTTGTCAACTACCTCATATTCCATATGAGGACATATTATGTTGATTTCATCTTATCAATATGTGAACCATGCCTTCATGCATCTTTTAAAAAGAAGAGATCCTTGATCATGCTCACGAGGTAGAGCATTTATGCATGCTATCTGCAACTATATGATGACATGACGTAATCTATAAAATATATACATACCTCTTTCCTTCTTTTGGTTGTCTAGGCTTCCTTCAACAACTTCGTTTTCTTTATTGAGAGTACTTCAACCATCTCGACATGCTGCATTCCTTTGTCACCATACCATCATCCTTCTAAACAATGTATCTCGCACAAGGTGGAATGATTAGTGAGACACTTGCTTCTTCCAAGTAGAGGTGAACCTTCTAGTGAAGATTCCAATGAAGGATCTTGATTATCCTCATTCGGCAAATGCTCTTTGCTCATGATGATGATGTATGATGAATTCCTTCTATCATGCTAGATGAATTTCTTTCAATCATATGTACTGTATATGATTTCAATGAGGTTACCAAGAGCTATTTCCTTTATATGATAAGGGCTACATCTCTGTAGACTTCTACTTCAGCTATTCTTTCAAGATTCTCTAATGATGTCACGAGTTCTTGCTTTAACGGTATGCTTCTAGTATGATGTCATATTCTACTAAGATGCATGTCATCATAATACTTCACATCTTGACTGCGATGGTGGAGATCTTTTCACCTCCTATTTCTCCTTGCTATGCATTGGAGAAACCCTAATAGTGAAGATCTATCCCTTTGGGTTTTTTTTGATAAGGTTTTTCCACTTCTTTGGTGATATGAGCTTCATTTCTTTCTTTTCTCTGGTTGTCCTTCTTGAACTCAGACAATCTCTTTTGTAGTGTGCATATTTCTGACAACCATATCATTAGGCTTTTGACATATTCTTCTTATTTTTATGAGAACTAGATTTCCCAAACTTTCGTTTTCTCTTAGCCATGGAAACAAATGCTTGAACTTGTTCACTTGGTCCCACATTGCTCTTTGTTTTCAACCTGGTTCCTTCAATTTTACACAATGACCAAAGTTCACTGAATGGGGTGGCTCCCTTCTTTCCAAGGATGCTAGATGTGAAGTTGCCCCATTCCTCTGGAAGTGCATTGAGCACTATGGTGGTCATATATTTATCAGACATTATTTCTCCCAACTCTTGTAGTTGGTCTCTTATTTTTGATACCTTCCTAAAATATGGGGCTATTCCATCTTCCTTTGAGATCTTCATTTTGTACAGCTCGTTCCTCAAAGATATCACTTCTCTTGCAGTACTTAAGAAGAACAATTCTATTAACTGGTCATATTCATCTTTTGATGTCTCCAACTTTGATACATAAGGTATGAGGTGATCTTTGATGGATTCAATGAGAATCCTTTGAGCCCTTACTTCCCCTTTCATATACTTTTGCTAGAGCTTGAGCTTCTTCCTTTGGAGGCTTAGTAATTGATCCCTTAACATGCTCAATGACTTCATTTTCTATGAGGATCAAATCTGTCCTCTTCTTCCACGCAAGAAAGTTTGATATCCTTGATGACAATATCTTCAACTTGATGCCTTCTTGATTTTGATGATGATGTTGATAATAAAAGACGTCTTCCTACAAAAGTGATCCTTCAAAGAGAGGGAGATCACGTTGATTCCTTGATGATGATGACAATGCCTCTTCTTTCTTCCCTTGAATGTAGAGACTTCGAGATGCTTCAAAGTGTAGTCCTTCTTGGTAGGGTCCTTGAGATCTTTTTTGAGGATGATGTGCGAGCTTCCCAACAATGCTTCAAGTGAGAAACCCTTCTTTTGATAATCTAGGGTTTTGAAGTCTTCTTTGCTTGTACTCGGTCCTTGTGAATGTCTTCTTGATGGTACAATGTCAATTTTTGATCTTTCTTGATACTCCTATTATTAATTTTAGGATAACAATGGTATGTTCTATGCTTAGAGCAATTTTACTTCAATTTCTTTATTAGTCCAATATCAATATCCAGTTTAGCAATCACATCAACATGATAGTAGAATGCAGATAGAACATAAACAATAACAGTAGAAGACTAGCCAAGACAAGAGGACACAAGATGTGGCACCAACAAGAGACAAACCCCAATGTGGGGAAACCTTGATCAATTCTTCTTATAATTCTTCAAAAGTTCAACAGAGAGAGTACAATGTATAATATTCACTTGTCCAATTACAGTGAAAATCTAATAAGTCAAACAACAAAAACATAAAGCCCTAACTAGAAAGTCAATGCTGCTCAACTGGGTAGGTTTCTTCCTCAATTTAGTGCAGTCAAACCCAGTCAACTTTGACCTCCAACAACAAGTCTAATCAGCCCAAAATAGTTCAAAAAAGTCCAGTCAAAATTGGTCAACAAAAGTCAATGCTAGTCAAACAGGGGTTTAGATTGCCTCGGTTCTTGTGCCTAGAACTGCGGTCTGCTAGAATATAAATCCTCCACCCAAAACCGCACCAAAATAGGTCAACGCAAGTCAAAACAACTTCTACAATTTTCGGTCAAATCTAGTCAACGTTGGAACATAAAACCCTTCCTTTCCTTCACACGTGTGGAGAGCATCTTCTAATTTTTGTACGCAATCAATGAAGAAGATGTGAGTGAAGTGTGTCCAAATGAGGAGGAGGCATCATGTATTTATAGGCAAATGTTGAGGATGAATAGACGTGACCATTGGGCTTCTGAGCCTACATGAGTTTGCTGGCCGACTTTGACAATTTGTCCATAATCAAAATAAATTCATAATTTCACTTGTACATGTAAGAATGGGATGTAATTTAGATCAATCCTACTCCTCTCGGAGAGAGGAATCCAAGAAAAATATGAGCTGCCTCATATGAGCTGTCGAATATGAAGTTTGGCCCTAGTTGCCAAATTTAACACTCCCTCTCAACTAGGTGTTGATTTGGGGTAGCATCGGATGTGCTCTAGCCATGAAATTGGTGGAGAGGCTAACGCACATGAGATCTCCAAGACCTAGAAATGGTTTGGGCACATTCTACCCGGTTTAGGAGATATTAAAATAATTAATATTTTTAATGGAGTTCCTAAGTCTAAACTTAGGAAAAATAAAATATTAATGGGTATTAATATAAAACTGGGTTAGAAGGTTCTAAATGACATGGATCAACCCAGATCTAATCTTAGCCATTGATTAGAGATGTAATCTTGGCCGTTGAAGGACCAACAAGAAAAGTATAAAAGGAGGCTTGAGGGTCAATTGGAGAACACACCAAAGTGATTAGTCATTTGATTTTCTAGAGCGGGGTTTGATAAGAGAAATCGAATCAGTGATCAGTTGTAGCGAGGGGCAGTGAGATGAGGCAGAGAGGCAAAGATAGTGCCAGAAGACCAACACATAGGTAGAGAGGTAGACAAAGAAGCCAGAGGGAGCCACACAGAGGCTAGCAGAGACAACGTAGAGGCTAGGAGGGCCTGCTTCATCCATGTAGAGGCTGCTGGAGTGATGCAAAGCGCCAGAGAGGTTGCAGAGCCTCAGAGAGCTGATGTAGGCGGTTTTCATGCTGACGCAGAGGCCAGGAGGGCTGACGCAGTGCTTCAGTTGTGTTTGAGAGGGTTTCATGGGGCAAATTTTCTGAATCTCTGCTTCCGAATAGAGAGGTTTTACTGCCGGATTATTTTCTTTGTCAGGTGAGCCGGTTTGTCACCTAGTTGTACTCAGATAGACTGCATAATAGAATAACCCTCTGAATTGCTGCACCGATTTTCCCAAGTTGGGTTTTTTCGGGGACGAGTTGTCCAAAAATAACAATGTCACTTGTGTGTTTGCTAATTCTTTCAACTGTTGGTTTGTAGATGGTTGAGACTGCATTGTGTTTATTTCAATATTTATATGTTTAAATAACGTGTTCGTAATTAAAAAGTAGAAGAAATAAACCAGAGAATATAGATAAAATTTCTAACGGGCAATACTTAGAAATTTCAACACTACGGAGAACTTCACCTGGAAAATTGTTTGACAATATGTACCATCATTGTCTCTACTCTGCTTTACTGAACTATGAAGAAAGAAGAAATGATCGAGAATGTATCATACCATTCTCCATTGACCCAAAGTCAGTCACCAAGAATAGTGTGTTATACCACTCTTAACCGACCGAAAGTCTATTTCCATTGATACCAGATCAATATCAACATCCTAGCATAGGGAGTACTGTAGTATACGATGCGTCCATCGGTAGTGCTATGGTCCCTATCTTCATTTCCCTACTCATTGGGCAGATGAGAGGTACTTCCCATGTGTCCCGGACTGCATGGATAGGATGTGCCGACAGGAGAAGGTGAACCACTCATCCTGCCCATATGCCATAGGAGAAGGTGAACCACTCATCATATGCATATTCCACCATGGGGTATCATAGGGGAAGGTGAACCACTCACCCTGTACATTGCGCACCAATAAGCGAAGGTGAACCACTCACCCTATGGTCGCTCATCGCTCTAAGAAGTACCCCAAGCCCCCCGGAGCTCCCAAAGCTCAACATCCATCTCATATGGGACCCTCATAAGAGGGTCTCTCCATGACTCCAAGTCATTCACAGAAGGTTAAGAATTTGACCTTCCCCAGGGGCTTCGTAAGAATATTGACGACCTGATCATTAGTCCCAATGTGTTGGAGCCTTATTGCTCCCTGTTGTACCATATCCCGGATAAAGTGATTCCTGATATCAATATGCTTGGAGTGGTCATGGAACACAGGATTCTTCGAAGGACGAATCCTACTCTGGTTGTCGCAGAGGATCACGGTGGTATCTAGCACATGTCCAAACAGCGCACTAAAGAGCTTCCTCAACCGAACAACTTCACAGGAGGCTAAACTAGCAGCATTGTATTCAACCTTAGAGGTGCTCAAGGCAACCGACTTCTGCTTCCTGCTCATCCATGATATCGAAGCAAAACCTAGAGAGAAGCAACATCCAGATGTGCTTTTACGATCCACCACATTTCCATCCCAATCTGCATCAGAGTAACCATGGAGCCTCACATTCCCGACAGTGTATCTCAGTCCATAAGTGATTGTGCCCCAGAGATATCTCAAGAGATTCTTGGAGATTCACTGCAAAACATATGTCCGCACAGGAGTTCACCAAGAACATCAGGGCCTCCATGAGTTGATGATACTTAGAAGGATTTCCCAAATCAGGCCCAGTAGCACTTTCGCGTAACATCTTGAAGTTAAGTTCCATCGGAGTATTCACGGACTTGCAGTCCACCATCCCAAATCGTTCAAGTATCTTCACAATATATTTTCCTTGAGAAAGGAAAATCTCGCTTGGATTTTGCTAGACCTCCAACCCTAGGAAGTAATGCATCAGTCCTATGTCCTTCATCTCGAATTCGAAAGCCAACTCCCTCTTACATTGATGAACTTGAGGGTCTGCACTTGTCAGAAAGAGATCGTCCACATAGAGTACCAAGATGAGAGGTCTATCATTCTCAACCTTAAAGTCAAGGTTCAGATCAGCTTCATTTCTTGTAAATCCCAGCTTCATTAGATAGCTATCGATCCTCTCATACCAAGCCCGGGGTGCTTGCTTCAACCCATAGAGGGATTTCTTCAACTTGCATACATATGTTTGATGATCTTGAACTTCGAACCCCATAGGTTGTTCTACATAGACTTCCTCCTCACGTGAACCATGCAAGAAGGAAGTCTTGACATCCATCTGATGTAGATTCCATCCTTGCAAGGCAGCAATGGGCTATAATCGAATGGATGGTGGTGTAGCAGGCAACCGGTGCAAATATCTCATCATAATCTGCACCTTCCTTTTGAGAGAAGCCTCGAGCAATGAATCTGGTCTTGAACTTTTCAGCACTTCCATCAGCTCCATGCTTGATCTTGAAGAGCCATTTTTAGGTGACACTGGATTTGTCCTTGGGTTTAGGGATCGCATCCCAGACATCATTCTTCATAATCGACTCATACTCTTTGTTCATTGCATCCTTCCAAACCTAGTGTTTGGTAGCTTCTTCGAATGTGCAAGGCTCAGATTGAACAATGGTGCTCATATCAGTTAAGTATCCTTGGTACCTATTCAACTTCTTGCTTTCACGAAATGTCCCCCTAGGTGCAACATGTCTCTCGGCATCTTCAAGAGTCTCCCTAAGCTATGACGGTCTCCTTTTCGAGGAGGAGGGCTCACAAGGGGGTGGATCAGGCATCTGCTCATCTTGCGGTTCTCCCTGCTTTCCGGAATCTGCTTCTTTGTCCTTCCTTGGAAGAGGAAGGTTACTAATCTTCCCAAGGGCAACATCCTCATCGAAAGTGACATCATGACTTATTTCCACTTCCAGGCACATAGATTCTATATACCTTAGAAGTTTCATTGTAGCCCACAAATGTTCCTTTCTTCCCAGAAGCATCCAATTTGCTTCTCTTTTCTTTCGGCACATGAAAATATATGGGGTTACCAAAAATTCTAAAGTGAGAAACATCAGGTTTCTTACCATGAAAACTTCTTTGGGAGTTTTGGAGTCCAACGCTTGATGAGGACATCTATTTTGAACATACACAACGATGTTTGTAGCTTTGGCCCATAAGAACTTCAGAAGGCTTTGATCATGAAGCATGGCACAAGTGGCTTCTACGATAGAATGATTCTTCCTTTCAACAACACCATTTTGCTCAGGAGTATATGTGGTAGTAGTCTCCCTCTTAATGCTAGCTTGTCTATAATAATCTTTGAACTCATTTCATTCATATTAAATTCCATTATCGGTCCTCAATATTTTGATCTTCTTCCCGGTTTGATTTTCGACCAAAGCTTTGAAAGAACGGAACCATGAGAATACTTTGTCCTTCTTCTTTAAGAAATATATCCAATTCTTGTGAGAGAAATCATCTATAAAGATTGCATAATATAATTATCCTCCCAATGAGTTCACGAGCATTGCACTAGATAGATCAAAATGAATTAGTAGCAATATGTCAGTAGTCTCGCTATTACTTGAGGGGAATAGTCCCCTTGTATTCTTTCCTTCGACACACCCCTGAAAAAACACCTTTATGTTCTACTTTAAATTCGGACATACCTGTCACCATCTTTCTTGCATCGAGTAGAGCCTTATAATTTAGATGAGCAAACCTCCGGTGCCATAATTCGATTGAAGTGATGTGTCGCAAGACATAGCTCCCAATGGGCTTTTCCCAACTTGATATAGGCTATCAACCCTAAAGCCAAGTGTAAATGCATCTTTGAAATTTTTGTTCCACACACGTACCTTTCCATCGATGAATGCCACCTTGAATTCTTTGTCCTCCATCATTGAGATAGATGCCAGGTTCTTTAGATCGGGTACATATAGAACTTATTTTAGATGAATGGTATTACCTTGATTCAATTGAAGAGTAACATTGCCAATTCCTTCACGGGATAGGTGGCATTGTCTCCAAGGATAATTTCTAAATTTGTATCCCTTTCAATCAGATTTGAAAGAGCTTCCTTATACCCGGTGAAGTGCCTTGAGGCACCACTATCAATCAACTAATTTCCCAAAGTGTTCAGAGGAGATGCAGTAGAAAGGGCAGATATAAGATATAATTATTTTTGCTTGTTATCAACAACATTAGATTCATGATACCTTGTGTTTCTTGATCTCTTGGGAGGACGACCATTTCCTGGATGAGAAGTGGGAGCATTCCTTTTTCCTTGGTTGTTGAATCTTCCATTCCTTTGATTGTTGTTGCCCTTGAAATTATTGTTGTTGTGGTTGTCATCATCATGAGGTGTATCCCTTCTATTAGGACACTCTCTAGCATAGTGACCAAACTTGTTGCAAATGAAGCATCTTCCCTTCCTTCCATTCTTGAAACCCGACCTTCCTTGACATTGCTTCTTTGAACCTGCATTGTTCTTCTTTTTAGCATGAGCGGAGAATGTAGTAGGATCATTCCTATTTGAAGGCTTATCTAGTTCCATCATCCTTGTTTCTTCTTGAGAACATCTAGTCAACAATTCTTCAAACCCTGGAATCCTGTCGTTGTTAAGAATAGTAGTGTTGAACACGTGCCATTCACGAGGGAGTCCTCCAAGGGAAATGAGGGTAAGCTCCCTATCAACAATAGCTTCTCCAATCGAAAGAAGATCATTTTTGATCTCTGTAATCCTCATGCAGTAGGATTGAATATCTTCATTTCTTCCTTTCTTTATATCCTTCAGCTTGTTCTTAAGGAAAATAATTTGATTTGCATTGCTAGATTTGAACATGCTAACCAACTTGTCATATATCTTCTTTGATGTGTTCAAATCGGAAATGTAAGCAATGATGATCTTCTTGGCTTTGACTTCACCCTTCTTGTATTTGGTCTTAGCAGTAGCTGGTGCATTTGGAGGTTTTGAAATCTTTCCCTGGACATAGTCCATCACATCTTGCTCTTCTAATGTCAAACCAAGTGACATCTTCCATGCATGATAATCAAAGTTATCATGAAGCTTGTCATCAGACTTGAAGTAGGATGTGGAGGCCATTGATTCTTCTCTTTGATCAATGATTGCTCCTCTTAGTGATTGCTCTTCAACTCCCTTGCTTGGGCTTTGTCTTCGCCTCAACTCTGATACCATGTTAATTTTAGGATAACAATGGTATGTTCTATGCTTAGAGCAATTTTACTTCAAATTCTTAATGAGCCCAATATCAATATCCAGTTTCGCAATCACATCGAAATGATAATAAAATGCAGATAGAACATAAACAATAATAGTAGAAGACTAGCCAAGACAAGAGGACACAAGATGTGGCACTAGTGAGGGATAAACACCAATGTGGGGAAACCCTTGATCAATTTTTCTCATAATTCTTCAAAAGTTCAACAGAGAGAGAGTACAATGTATAATATTCACTTGTCCAATTACAATGAAAATTTGATCAGTCAAACAACAGAAACATAAAGACCTAACCAGAAAGTCAACGCTGGTCAACAGGGCATATTTCTTCCTCAATTCAACTTGATCAAACCCAGTCAACTTTGGCCTCCAACAGTAAGTCTAATCAGCCCAAAACAGTGCGAAAAGGTCTAGTCAAAACTGGTCAACAAAAGTCAATGCTGCAGCCAGCCCTAGTACAGTCAACACTAGGCAAACAGGAGCTCAAATTGCCTTGGTTCTTGTGCCTAGCACTGTGGCCTGCTAGAACAAAAATCCTCCACCCAAAATTGCACCAAAACAGTTCAATGCTTGGTCAACGCACATCAAAACAACTTCTGCAATTTTCGGTCAAATCTGGTCAACGCTAGAACAAAAAAACCCTTCCTTTCCTTCTCACGTGTGGAGAACAGCTTCTGATTTTTGTACCCAATCTATGAAGGAGAGAGAAGATGTAAGTGAGTGAAGTGTGTCCAAATGTGGAGGTGGCATCATGTATTTATAGGCAAACGTTGAGGATGAATAGACGTGACTATTGGGCTTCTGAGCCTACATCAGTTTGCTGACTGACCTTGACAATTTGTCCATAATAAAAAAAATTCATAATTTCACTTGTACATGTCAAATGGAATGATCTTTAGATCAATCCTACACCTCTCGGAGAGAGGAATCCAGAAAAATATGAGCTGTCCAATGTGAAGTTTGGCCCTAGTTGCCAAATTTAACACCTATTGATAGTCCTTCTAGTGCTTCGGCCTTTGAGTGTCCTTCTTTTAGCTGCCTTTCCTTGTCTTGTCACCATAGCTCTGATACCATGTTGAGAAATCTAGGGGCAGTTGGATTAGGCGATTTCTCTCTTTGATAACTATTTGTGATATCTTTTTACTTATCTTGATTAGTTTCTTCTTCAACTTGATTATTATTGTGTTCTTATCATCAAACAACTACCAAATAATAAATAACAATGAGACAAAAAGACACAAGATATAGGGCATCAGCCAGTGTGAAAAACTCTCATTTCGAGAGGAAAACCCGCAAGAATTTTTATCTTCTTATAGAACTTCAATTGACGAATTCCAAGACCTATGATCCTTGACCAAGGCTTCTCCAAGGCCAAGTCAACCTTCCTTCTTGATTTGCCAACTTCCAACAACAAACTTCGACCTTCCAGCACTTTCTGCAACTTTGACCCCCAACAACAATTTCTACAACTTCGACCTAGTAGATTCACAAGTTCAACCTTGATGTAGCTTCACGACTTCTGACTATTGGATTTTGAGGAGCTTGCAGTGCATGTACTTGAATTTATCATTATTTTAATTAGAAGCTTTTCCATCTTTGCATTGATTCCCATGCATTTCTTTGCTGGTTGTAATGGCTAACTACTATTCCAGGCATGTGTGCGTGTGCTTATATATTGGGTATATGCTTATGAACTAATTTGTGGCGTATGTCTTGTTACCGACCACCTGCGGGTGACACCCTTAGGAGAATTTTTTTTCCTAGATGGTCCTCAATCGGTCGCTAGCATCCCCTTGCAACCACTAGATAGCTTGATGTGCCACCATCTCCGCCACTTGAGCCAATCGTTATGCACCCTTGCCCATCTGGCATGATCGTATGTTTGAAGGTGGGCCTTCCAAGCTCAAAGGTATGGTTTTCCTTATGTAGTTGGGTACTTTTGTTTACTTATCATAGACAATTTTGGGCATGGATTAGTGGGGGGATTTGACAGAAATGTTGGTCTTGGTTAGTACTCTTGTCTCGTTTGTCCAATTGGGTGGTTGACCCAGGGTTGCGGGGGAGCGCCGCCCCCATCATGTCCCCGCTCCCAATTCGCGCTCCGGGCTGGAGCGATTTCGGGAGCGTGCTCCCCCTCGGAGCGCGAATTGAGAGCGGGGGCGTGAAAAAACGATCCCTGGTTTTTCGGGAGCATTTAGTCTTTTTTGCAATTTTTTTTTTTGCAGTAATATTCCAAATGCAATTTTTTTCAAAGAAACAAATAAGTTTTGAGTGGGGCAGCCTAATGATCAAGCCTATGGCCTTAGTATTGATATGCGATTCATGGTAATGTTAAATTCTTAAAGTAAAGGTGACATTCTCCCTAATCTTCATTTTCATCCTTTTATTTAAATTTTTAACATTACCATGAAATGACTCAGGATGTTTGAGAGTGGTTCTGACCTCTTTGGATTTCATATGGAGAAAGTAGAATTTTGGATTTCATTCAAAATCCAGTAGACTTATTGGTTTTTCAGGATTGGGGGGATTGCAATGTTTCCAGTGGACTTTGTAATGTATTAGGGAATGAAACTCGTATTTAATCAAGAGCACCAATCCCTCTATGTACCTTGATGTTAGTGACATTGGTTGTCAAACTCCTCTATCACGACCCTCCTAAAAATGTACGCATCACTCAAACAAAATCTTGACTTGACATGCTATGCTTTTTTTAATCTTAATTAATGCTTAGAGGGTGATTAATGACTAAGATCCTGATTTTCCAACAAGACTAAAAAATTAGACATTTCTCATGGCGGCACAATAGATAATAGATTTACTTGTCTTTTCTAGTTTCTAGTAGTTTTTATAACTATTGACTCTTTCATATTTATTATGATATTTTTTGTAAACAATATATGAGAATTTAAGTTTGAAGTTTGAAGTTGGCAATTATAACTCATTAGTAATGAATTATGAATATGATGCTTCGTGAAAGTTGAAAGTTGTTTCATTTCATTTTATAACATTTCATTTCATGTAAGATATTATTTGTTGTAATGGTTACACTTAGCTTACAAGTACAACTTTGGTAATCAATGATGATAAATGTTATATATTGAATTTTGAAAGCTTGAAACTTTAAGATTGATGAATCATGAGACTCAATATGTTGTATGTTACTAACTTGTGGACATGGTTGATGAAGATTATAACTTCTAGATGATTGTTGTTATATGGTTCAATCTATTTTTTTTTATATTTTTTATATCTAATTCATCATTCTACATGCTTTTGTTGACATATATGCATCAAAATAAAAAAAATAAAAAAAATATATATATATTATATAAAAAACACTCCTAGAATCGCTCCCAAACTGGGAGCTTCTGAAAATGTCTCTCTCGCTCCCGCTCCCAAGTAACCTTGGGTTGGGAGCTTCTGAAAATGTCTCTCTCGCTCCCGCTCCCCGTTTTCGTTCCCACTCCCATGTAACCTTGTGTTGACCTTGTATGTTAGTCTCGTGGGATCTCCTTTATTGGCTACTAGCTTTAGGAGTGGCACTGCATGGGAAATCCTGATTTTTGTTGCGTGGTCCCGCTTCCTGACACTACATATATCACTCCCTTCGCTCATTATAACCCCTTTTTCACATATTTCCCTATCTAGGTCCATGTTTGTCCATTGGGTTCACATGGAGTTAGCCTCCCCCTCCCCTTGTCCACACTTTGGGTTAGGTCTGGGACGATGCGCTGAAGGTTGATGCAGCTAGAAAGAAAGTTAAAAGCACAATTTGGCCACTTTCAACAAGAAAAGTACCATAATGCAAAAGATGGTTGGGACATACAAATTAGCACGTGGGCAAAAGCTAACATGAGCTCTACCCTTTTATCGTTATGGCCATCACCCTGGTTCCTAGGGCATCTATATCGCCCCCCCTACATCATTAAGAAACCCATGATTGTCCCAAACCCCAGTGGGCGATGAATTTCCCAACCGTAAAGGGGTATTCACTGCTATATCATTTACTTCATGCTCTCATCCCTTGGAGCCTTGAGCAGTTTAAAAAGAAAAATCAATAAAACACAAAAGACATATGAAGAATGGTGGAAAAACAAAGGCTGGGGTAATTCATGTACCACGATTGCTTCCTCCTACATTTACACACCCAAGTTTGGACATCCCTCATTAGAGCTACCCTTGTAACATGGCATGTGGCTTGGAGCCTTCTCTTGATGCCCCACTTCGTTCCATCATTATATCACATGACACCTGCCATATGATAGATGTACCATGGACTTGTCACTCCATTAGAGGTTGAAACCACCTAATAGGGTCCTTGGTTAACCTTTTTCTTGAACTTGGAGACATTTGTACACTCTAAAGCCCATTATGGAAGGACATGCCACTATGAAGCATCCACTTGGTTCGATGGTTTGTAAGCTCATTTACTCAATTGCGCTATTGATTTGTTGTACTGGAAGGTGAGGAGACACATTGGATCTTATACAAGATTGCGGGTGGGCCTTCATTTGGGGTTTGGTCTCCCTAGAGGGGGTGGTCATATTGGCATTTGTAAGGTGAGCGTTGAGAGCCATGGGTCTCCACTATAGTAGAGAGCAGATTACCACAACATGGTATCCATCGGTACCATCCATTGCTCGCTCATGTTCCACTTATTTGATGATGATGATGCACCTGATTCATTTTGCCCAGTTGGCTACACCTTTGCACCACACACTTGGTAGTTGATCCAGGGCTTAGATGAGGTTGTGTCTCACCATGGGAAACAAAGGGAGGGCTTGCATCATTCTTCCAACGATTAAAAATGGGATGCATGCTTGTTCGATCAACTTGGAGACCCATGAGGATGTTTTGTGCCCCCCACAACCACTTTGGTGCACCACAAGTCTTTCGCTTGGAGATCAAGGGGCCACCTCCTTCATCACTATTGTTGGAGCCCTTCCACTCATTTTGGCACATATTGGACTCCACTAGGCCTTTCAATGGCCCTTCGGCCTATTGCATCTATCATTTTAACCCACTTGAGAGGCTTATTTTCTTGTTATGGAGCTATCTTGGTGGGCTTGTCACCAAGTAATGTTATTTTGTACATTATTTTGTTAGTTGGGGCATCATTAGCCTTAATTAGGCAAATCGAACCCTTAGAGGATGATATAAATTGATGAGAGACTCATTCTGTTTTGATCATCACTTGGATTTGGATCATTGTTTCTTCTGGAATTTCGCTATAGCTATTGGAGGAATAATTGGAGATTCTTTAATGCATTTTGATGTTTGTGTTAATGCTATTCTATTTTGGAGCTTTTCTCTTGCAAATGTGATAGATGGATATACTTTTTCTACCATGTACGTTTTTCTTATATACGAAATTTTCATTATATGTTTTGTTGTCACACAGAATGTCTAGGCAACGCGCCAACGCTCAGATCGAGGGCTGTCACCCTGATCCCCAATCTCTCCGTTTACGCTCTCCCTACAACAGGCTAAGGGGGGTAGACCCTATGGAAAAAAAAGGAACGAAGAAGAACTAATTGGGAACCAACCAGTTTGGGAGACACAGCGAGGCGATCAAGTACTCGATTAAGATTTAGCAAGACCTATGTTACTTGGGAGCGAGAGCGGAAGAGGGGAGCGGGAGCGGGAACGACCTTTTTCAGAAGCTCCCGGTTTGGGAGCGAATCCGGGAGCGATTTTTTAAAAATATATATATTTTTTAATTTTTGATACATATATGTCAACAAAAACATTTAGAATGATGAATTAGACATAAAAAACATAAAAAAATATAGATTGATCATTGAACCATATCACATCAATCATCTAGAAATTATAATCGTCATCAACCATGTCCACAAGATAGTAAAATACATATTACAACTGCAACATATTGAGTCTCATGAATCATGATTCATCACATTCAATCTTTTTGTTTCAACTTCAAGTTTTCAAAATTGAAATTCAATAGCATTTATCATCATTGA